>PYUH01001143.1:548535-592690 GCA_016808085.1 Suaeda aralocaspica | reverse complement strand
GAATTCGTCGTATATAGCAGAGCGCCCTTGGGCCCCTCAGTTTCTCCTTCAGATTCTTTGGGTGTGCTTTCTTGATCGCTTTGATCTTTTGGCTTGATCGATCTCAATTCTCTATGTCTCACAATGAAAATCCTAGAACTTTCCAGACGTACGCCGAATCACACATTTAACGAGGATTCATTTTAAGTTGACATTTTCGCACCGTCTCAAACACGTTGCTAAGATCTCCAAATGGTTCCTTCCTTCTTGTATGACTTACCCACCAAATCATCACACATACATTCCACGCTTTTTGTGCATCATATCCTCAAATATCTTTTGCATGGCCCTTTGGTATGTCGCTCCAACATTTTTAGTCGCAATGCATACTTTTGTAGCAAAATATCCCTTTTGAGTGCGAAAGCAGTTGCCTCTGGTCTTCGTTCGCCATTTGATCTAAGTGGACCAGCCTGTCAATCCATAAATGTCAAAGCCACTCATGTACCATAGTTGCTAGCGCTCATGATTTCAGTGACTGGAGAGGAGTCTCTTTGGACATGCGCCCCTCATTCAATCACACAGTCAACCCAAATCCTCAACTGTACTCATTTTTCTTCCTTACAGGAACTATTTTGCTATCCAAGTTGGTACTTTGACTTCACAATAAAGCCGGCATCTATGAGCTTGTTTAACTTCACTCTCTATTTCAGGATTAACTCTGGCCTGAACCTTCGCTGAGGTGGTTTCTTTGGCTGACACCTTTCTTTCTGCCAAGGCTGATGTACCCAACTTTGGGTTGAGTCCCTGTCACTCTCTTTTAGCTCCAGAGCGAAGGCATCTTTAATAATCAGACAACGAATTCAACGTATTCTTTCTCCTCTTCTTGAGAAGATGAGCACTAGACATACACTGGTCGAGATCTTCATGACTCCCTATTTTAGCTTCTTCGCAAATTAATCCACCGTGGCTTGCCCCCATCCTCTTCCATGTTTGGGAGCTTCATCAGTTTCATTCACTTCTCCTCTAAGTTAGAGTAATTCTCGCACTGTAACGTTGATGCGACGTAACATTTGTTCTAATCCTCACTGGTTTTTTTCATCTTGGTTAAGATGATAACATCACCCTTAGCCTTAGAGTGCTGTCGTTTGGTGATCTCAACCTCTTGCTTTTCGTATCATCCTGATGGAACGACACTCCGACTCATCCAGTCTTTAACACCCGACGTTTCTTGGAGTCATCTTCGTTACTTCATTAGCTTGACTCTTCAAACGACTAAACCCGACTGCCGCGACGACTTTTGGAACTTAGGTGTTTCAAACCAATCTGGTAAAGACAGAGGATTTCTAATCTTGCCGGAATATGTCATCCTTTAAGTCATCTCATGAAGAAGGGTTCCCCATTTGAATGGGATGAATCATGTCAAAATGCTTTCCAAAGTATAAAAAATTATTTGTCTTCTCCTCCAGTGCTAGGGGCACCAATTAAAGGGAAGCCACTTATCCTTTATATTGCCGCACAAGAACGATCCTTGGGGGCAATGTGTGCCCAAGAAAATGAAGAGGGTAAAGAAACTGCGCTGTATTACCTAAGTAGAACCTTGGTAGGAGCAGAAATGAATTACTCTCCTATTGAGAAAGTTTGTCTTGCTTTGGTTTTTGCCATCCAAAAGTTGAGACACTACATGCAGGCTCATACAGTTCATGTTGTTTCCAAAGCAGACCCAATCAAATACATATTGTCAAGACCAGTACTCGTGGGTCAACTTGCAAAATGGGCCATTCTGTTAAAACAATATGACATCATTTTTGTCCCTCAAAAAGCTGTTAAAGGACAAGCAATAGCTGAATTCTTTGCAGATCATCCAGTACCCGCAGAATGGGAATTTAAGGATGATGAGTTGCCAGGAGAAGGAGTATTCTATGTGGATGTCTTACCACCTTGGCAAATGTATTTCGATGGGGCAGCTCGTCGTGATGGAGCAGGTGCAGGGGTTATACTACTGTCACCCGAAAAGCATGTGCTAACTTATTCATTTGTCTTGACTCAACTATGCTCAAATAATGTGGCTGAGTACCAAGCTCTTATCATATGCCTCCAAATGGCTATTGAAATGGGAATAAAGGACTTGGACATTTTTGGAGACTCACAATTGGTAATAAGTCAACTTTCTGGTGAATATGAAGTCAAGAAAGAAGACTTACTCCCTCTCCACAGGCGTGCTTTGAAGCTACTGGCCAAGTTTGAAACTACTAAGTTAGAACATGTTCCAAGAAGTGCCAATAAGATGGCTGACGCGCTTGCTAATCTTGCAGCCACTTTGGCACTGGGGGCAGAGGAGACCATGAATGTACCTGTGTGTAATCGATGGGTTGTGTCACTTGATGAGGAAGAGAGTGATGAAGAGGTCGATTCAATATTTGTCTATCAAATTTAACAAGGAGGATTGGCAACAACCACTTATAGATTATTTGGAACATGGAAAGCTACCAAGCGATCCAAAGCGCAGGAATGAGATACGTCGTCGAGCTCCTAGATTTACATACTACAAGAAAACACTTTATCGAAGGTCCTTTCATGGCCTTTGGTTGAGGTGCATTGCAGAAGATGAAGCGACAAAAATCATGGAAGAAGCTCACTCTAGGATCTGTGGTGCTCATCAATCAGGCCCAAAGTTGCATGATCATGTCAAAAGAATGTACTACTGGCCTACAATGGTACAAGATTGCATGGATTACGCGAAGAAATGTGAAGCATGTCAGTTCCATGCCAACTTTATTCATCAACCCCCAGAACCATTACATCCCACAGTGGCTTCTTGGCCCTTTGAAGCATGGGGACTTGATGTCGTAGGACCTATCACTCCAAAGTCGTCCGCAGGGCATGCATACATTTTGGGTGCAACGGACTATTTCTCCAAGTGGTCTGAAGCAATTCAACTTCGTGAAGTGAAGAAGGAAAATGTGGTTGACTTCATTCGAACTCACATTATCTATAGATATGGTGTACCAAAACGAATTGTCACTGACAATGGGACACCATTTTATAACAGGTTGATGACAAGTCTCTGTGAAAAGTTCAAATTTACCCAACATAAGTCGTCAATGTACAACGCTCCTGCAAATGGGCTAGCTGAAGCCTTTAACAAAACGCTTTGTAACTTGTTGAGTAAAGTAGTGTCAAAAACTAAGCGTGATTGGCATGAGCGGATTGGAGAAGCTCTTTGGGCATACAGGACAACATATAAGACTGCAACACAAGCAACGCCATATGCTTTGGTGTATGGTGTGGAACCTGTCCTACCATTGGAGTTGCAAATCCCATCATTACGAGTTGCTATACAAGAAGGCCTAACCAATGAAGAAAGCGATAAGCTTCGATTAGCAGAGTTAGAAGCACTTGATGAAAAGAGGCTACAGGCTCAACAAAGTTTAGAATGCTACCAAGCTCGCATGTCACGGGCCTTTAATAAAAAAGTTAGGCCTCGTTCCTTCCAAGTTGGGGACATGGTGCTGGCAGTAAGAAGACCTATAATTACATCCCGCAAGACTGGGAACAAATTCACATCTAAGTGGGATGGTCCTTATGTGGTGCGAGAGGTCTATACAAATGGAGCTTACAAAATAGTAGACAGTGATGGGTTGCGCATCGGTCCTATAAATGGCAAATTCCTTAAACGCTACTACTCTTGAAGTGAAGTTTGTTGAAGAACAGTAGTAAAAGCTCAAAAAAAAAATGCTGTCACTAGAACTACGTATGGCTTGATCTTGCAAAGCGATGTCATTGTTGCTTGCAGGTACGTAGGCAGCTTGAGTAAGTAGAAGTGATGTGACATTCGATGATATATGATGAAAGAATGAAAACTCAAGTTCAGCCAAAAAAACAATAAAAAAAAAAAACACCTATCTCCTAAGCAAGAGTATAAACGGCAAGTTCAAAAAAAAACCATCTCCTAAGCAAGAGTATAAACTGCAAGTTCAAAAAAAAATTATTTCCTAAGCAAGAGTATAAACTGCAAGTTTTTTTTAAAAAAAAAAAAAAACAGAAATCTCCTAGCCCGCAAGAGTCTAAACTGTGAACGGCTAAAACAAAAACAAATAGATAAACAAAATTAACGGTGCAAGGCCTAATCAACGTCCATCCATGTTGTGGGTGTAATCGAGGACTGGTAGTCAAGTATCTGCCTCTTATGCTCCTCAAACTCCTTAATTGCTTCGGCATCCCACATAGGAGTAGCCTCCAGTTCCGCTATGCGTTTCTCTGCAGCTTGCACTTTATCCTCGAAAGAAGTTCGAGAATTTTTCTCTTCCTCCAATTTGAGACGAAGAGCCTCAATTTCCATCTCCAACTGTTTCTCTTTCTTCAGTGATGCAGCAATTCCAGACTTAAACTGTTGAATTTCCTTAGCTACCATATGTTTAGCATGCTCCACTTGGTCAGGGCGCTGACGAGTGGCAATATTATCTTGTAACTTGAGAAAAGATTCAACAGCTGTGATGTAAGACTCAACTTGATGCTTCAACGGTTTGGGATCTCCCTTTAGTCCTTCAATGCCCTCATAAATAACTGAAGCTTCCTTCCGTATCTTTGAGATCTCATGGAAAGGGGTTCCTTTAAGGACTGTAAGCAGCTCTACACCAAATGACTTGATTGCACCATTAAACAGTTTGCGAGATGAAGCAGTGAGTTGGTGGCTGGATGTAGGTGAGGATGAAGGAGCAGTCGGTCGAATCGAAGGGGAGCCTGTGGCCTCAGATTGAATCTCCAATGTTTCTGCAGTAGCTTCAGGAGAAGGATTGTTAGTCGTGTTATGAGAGCTCGTGGGGGAACTCGAATGGTTATTGCCTGGCAAGTCTCCCATTACACATAATTCTTCCTCTCCTAGAGTTGTGCAGGGTCAACTAATGGTTGAGAACCATTGCATCATCAACAGAGAGTTATCAATGCGGATCTGTTTTGTCACTTACTAGCTCAAGATCCACCTCCTAATGAATAGATACAATATAAATAGTAAAAAAAAAAAAAAAAAGAAAAACAAGAAGAAAAGTAAAGAAAAAATGAAGTACCAATAAGTTCAATCTAGTCACATGTTGAGAAGGTTCAGGGACATCATCAAAGAAACCGTCGATGTCCAAAGCGTTATACTCCATGTCAGTTATGGTTTGCGACCTTTTACTTCGGCGTTTGTGCTTAAAATCAACATCAGATCCAGCATCACTAATGCTACTTACCATCATGGGGTACAGTTCGATCCGATGGATTTATCCTGGATGATAAATATGCACAACAGAGTGTCAGTGGTGCGCTTAGAGGTGTATGTGGGTTTACATTGACTGACCTTTGGCTACCTTGTGTGGCGTTGTTCCAACAGGGGCCTGGAAGATTTATTGTCAACAACTGAAAGAAGAGCGTTGACATTACTTCTCCGTAGATCTTGTTACATTCCTTTGCCCACCATGCCTTGAAATTACGGGTTGTCAAATCACGCCAATCTAGAGAATGACTTGGGCAAATAAGCGCGCGATTGACTACCTTTGTAAAGCAAGAGATGCCAAATATTACCAGGGCCTCCAAATATGTCGCGTCACGATTACGATGACAGCGCCGAAGCACACCGGGGGACTGCTTGCCAAAAACCAAATTGCCTACCAAAACCGATGAGGCATGTAAGGCTCCACGTGGAAGTCCCTACTCAGTCTGTAGACAAGGCAACTAGAGCGCATAGACATAAGATAGCCAAAGTTTTGGAATCTCTAAGGTACCGTTCGTAATGAAAACTTCATGGCGATTCCTATTTAAACATGGTGCAAACCAATATTTATGGTGCGCCCCTCATGTATGAGCTCAAATGCCGCATCCCTATGAAAATATTTTGACCCTTGAGCTCCTGAAAATGCCACCATCGGAGGACCTGGGGAGCAGGTTCAAGTCATGATGAGTTTGAAAGTAGAATGCAACCATCCATACCATAGTGAGCAGGAAAGTAAACAATCAGTGTGAGAAGGGGATTAGAGTTGGCGATAGGTAAGTCCACGATTAAATGCTGGCAAGCACTGGTGCAGCTAACTAAAAGTTACACCCGCCCCGCCATCAAGGTAGGCAGTTCAAAGGGTACTCGGTTTGATGACTCTATTTTGTGAAATAGGAAGTGCAAACACACACAACCAGCATGACAAGAAGGCCGCAACATAAGTAACCTCCCTCTCAGCGTCACAGTAACTCAAAGTAATCAAACATGTGCGCAATCTCTTGTGTCCATACGATAGACCCAGTTGTGCAACATTAATGTACCACTTGGATCTTGAGAAGTCTTAGGACGGCGTGTCGACATATCTCTTTCGTCATAGGTGGCTTGTAAGCTCTTGGTTTCTGAACCAAAAATCAATCCATTGCTTGCAGTTACCCATCCGTCTGAGTTGTCACGTTTGGCAATATGATGTTAGGCACATGAACAGAAAGTCACAAAGCTCGGGATATGAAACGAGTTCTACCTTATCCTTGAAGTAAGAGTAGCTAAATCAGGAACGGTCTCACTATATATCCCCCACAAGAGGCAATCCCCAAGCTTTGTGAAGTCCCAAAGTGAGATGGGACCATTCTCCAGTGATGGTATGCAATGATTGGTTGTGGTGGGCACCAACTTTCACAAAAAGCCCGGAAGATACTAGAACTTAGCATAAAGAAGAATAAAGTGAGGCATAACAGCTGAGCGAATGGAACATGAATCAAGGATATTCCGGAATGAGAGAGAAAATCTTCAGTCCATCCCCATACCTTCAATGAAAATTGCTTCGCCTGGAACCTAAGACTACTAGATGACCCCCCTTGTGTCAAACACCAGAAATTATTCGAGACCCAAGTAAAGGAAATGGTGATGGGTTCATTGAGTCCTGAGGGTGCTAGAGAGGATGTGCGCAGTAGATGACAGGTTATGTTCGCTTGACAATGGTTTGACATGTCACTCAAAAAATTCTTTTGCTGAATGTGATTGACTTGCCACATTTGGGCGGACGAAGTGATTTCTCAATGGCAAAAGTGCGCAATTGCAGGCATCATCATCCACAATGATTGAATACAGAAAGGAAGTGGTGCTCCACTCCTGATGATCGTTTCTTTTGAATTCCTTCAAACATCCTACAAAAAAAAAAAAAAGAAAAAAAAAAAAGGAGGAAGTAAATGACGACACAAGGAGCTTGGAGTAGAATGTGTAAATAAAAAAAAAAATATATATAATTATATATATATAGAAGTTAGTCTGGTCCAGGGTTGCTGACAATTCTTCGGCTCTTCAAAAAAGGGTGGAGCCATCATTAGAATGTCGACACACTGGCGTAGCCTAGTTGGGTCTGACACCTGACAATGTGTTCACTGTCAATAATGGTTTGTCACGACAGTCGTTGATCACCCTCCAATTCTTCAAGTAAATCATCATTAGAATGTCAGACACACTGGCGTAGCCTAGTTGGGTCCGACATCCCTGACAACAAATCATGATAACTCTCACTATGGTGACTGAACTGCAAAGACATACAATGCATGCAAAAAAAAAAAAAAAAAAAAAAAAAAAAAAAAAAAAAAAAAAACTATGTGTGTTAAAATAAAGAATGTGAGCTAATACCTTAAGTCAAAGTAGACTACCAATAACCAAATCTTCTCTTAGCTTCAAATTGATGTAACCTGTACCAAACAAAATACACAGGCGACTAAGTACAACCATGTCAAACAAAATTAAGCCTAATCCTGCGTATAATGTATGATAGAATATATGGTACTCAAGGCAAAGTATAGCTTATCTACGAAATATATGTGTGGGATACCAAGCTGCTCTATTATATACTACTTACTTTCAAGATAAGATGTCAAGACCAACATGTTCACAAAGCATGGAGTATCCAAGTCAATGAGGAGTTCAAGGATACCACAATTTAATTATCATCATTACTATTATTAGCATGATAATTAATTCAGTATAGAACTAAAGGAAGGAAATCGTCGGGTGGAAAATATGATATTCGTTAAATCAGAGCAAGAGCAGCATTCATACAAAAAACTAATTATATGACGTTCAACATAAGATATTGTCATGCTTTGGTTATTTGATGTGGGTTTATAAAGGCTTCAAGATCAAGTTGATCAGTGGTTTTCAAAGATAGTATCAGATTTAATATTAAAGAATTATTTTGGCTAAGTTCAGGAGTAAGAAAAAAAAGAGGTAGTACCATAAGTTGGGTAATTAAACAATCAAGAGGTAAACATGTTCAGGTATGTAAATACCAAAATTCGAGCATTGAAGTAGACAAGTTTGATTTAGTTGATACTTAAATATGGAGGAAAATGGTACGAGAATTCAATTTTCGGCGATCAAGAACAGGGGTCTATTATATCAAATAGTGGTGTTCAACTTCGGTATTTCATCAAGAAAAAAAAAAAAAAAACGATGCGGTGACAAGAAGTTAGTGAGTACAGGGGGTTAGTGTCTTAAGTCAACCATTAAACAAAAATAAATAAATAAATAAATAAATAAAGAAGAAAGCAGAGGAAAGAAGTGAGAGATACGTACTCCAAGTTTCAAAGTGGTGAGGCATGAGTAAAATAATATGCTCTAGGGGTATTTAAATATGTACTAGAGGCGGTTCACCAAGGATTGGTATTGACCAATGACAAAGAGAATATATTAAGTATGGATTTTGCTGGCTTGGTATAATCAAAAAAATATATCTTTCATCTAAATCCAAGTGCAAATGGATAAGGGTATCAAAAAGAGGAATATATTTTCTACAGATTAATTTTGGGTGACAAAGATCATATCCTTCAACTTTGATATGAAAAATTTTTTTTTATGACTTACAAGTCAAGCGATCCACTCACAAGTGAAGACTTCATGTCATGCATATGACTGACTGATGATCAAAATACTTCAAATTATGTATGTGAGGTAGTCTTAATAAAATAAAATCCGACTTCCAGATCAAGTGAATCGACACCTAGTCACGAACAAACACTTCAGCATGTGTACGTGACGTAGATTAAAAGAAAAAAAAAAAAAGAGACTTCCAAGTCAAACACATCGAGACCCTGTCACGAGTAAACACTCAAGATCTTGTACGTGACACAGTCTCGAGGGGGCAATTTGTAGACACCGAAAATTTATTTAAGTGTCAAAATTAAAATAAATTAATTTTTTGAGTTAAATAAAATAAATATTTGCTCAATATAATTAATTTAGCCCTTTAAATTAAAATATCCAAATTAATTAAATAATTTGGGTCATAATTACATAATTTGGGCCGACTATATTGTTAGTNTTGGGCCGACTATATTGTTAGTCCAACTAAAATGTTTATTAGTCCAAAAAGACTACAAAACTTCCAAGTCATCAGAAGAGTCCAAGCCCACTTCTCCTGGTCCAAGATGGAGGTCAAAATCTCCTATAAATACCCATCATCACCTCAAAGGTGGGGGGAGAAAGAAGAGAGAAATTCATTGGAAAAAAAAGGTCAATCGAAGACATTCCAAAGAATTTACAAACTCTCTCCGTCAACAATCAATAAGCACTACAAAATTGTGCCGATTGTTCAGGAATACTCAAACACATTCAAAGTGACATTGAAGCTGGTCAACCCCCACTCAAATTTGGTTGACCTCAGCAACTGTCAAATTTGGTTGACGTCGACAAGTGTCATCCTAGCAGTGGAACAGAATCAAAAGGCTTAGTTTATTTTTTATAAACTGTTTACAGAGATTGTACCTACATTCAAATTATTAATAAAATATTATTTATTTACTTAATTACTTGTCGTTGACTTTGACTTGAAATTTAGTAGCAACAGAGAGTATAACATCCATAGTAATGCAAGGCTTTAAGGACCTATTCCAGCTCCGATCCGTTATAAGGTTCCAATAGGGTTACTGTGAATGCAATTCATGGAGAATTGAAATTCTTTTTTCTGTCAAGTTTAGTGAATGCCAAGGTTCTCCCTAGCTTTGACTTGTAAATGGTTGTACCTCAGTTTGGAATTAAAATGTAGAGCTTTAGTTTGGATTTGCTAATTATTTTATTCACTTCACCACAACATTATTAATCAATCATTCCTTTAAATCCCTGCATATATACTTCTCCTATTACTGAATTCAATGTTTTTACTGTTCTGTCCATGAACATCAATTTTCTAATTGATTTAGCTTATAAGATTAATGTGTTCTGAATTCCAATGCCATTGTAATAGGGTATTAGTGTAAAACTAGCTTATACTTAATACTTCTAATGTGTTATGCTTTGGGAGGGAAAATTAATAACTGTGGTTTTGTTGGCAGATCATTTCAACAATATGTGAAGGAATCACAAACTTAACCTTCAATGCTGTTGCCTATACTTGGCAGCTAATCAACTGCTCTCTTACTGCTTCTTATACTGTGAGTATTCAGTAGCTCTTTTACTTTCCCTTTCTGAAAGTTGAAACCAAATCTATTCAATCTGCCTGTGGACTTGTGGTGCGTCTCATTGTATGTAATTATCAATTCTTCTCTAGCTAGTTGTATAGGTTTCTTTTTTGTACTGTAGCTTGTTTCTATCCTACACATGGAATTAGTCTCACTAACAGAAAACCTGTACTATCTCCCTTTATCAACTGCTCTCTTAATGTTATTATCTTTGTTTTTACTAATTTATTATATAATTTAATTTATTATAAGAAAATGTCATAATAATGATCTATTAGTATTAATTCTTATTAGCAAATGGATATGTGTGGATATTAAATATATTAGCAATTTGATGTGGTCATATAATGTAACAAAAACGAAACATAAAGTACAAAAAAATGGTGAGAAAATGACTTTATGCTGCGGCTATACATAACAACCGCAGCATAAAGTCCTAAATTTTGGTGGTAAAAAAACTTTATGCTGCGGTCATTTAAAAAAAGCGAAGCATAAAGTCTCAAAAAATTGGTGGGAATTGGACTTTATGCTGCAATTGTTTAGATGACCGCAGCATAAACTTTATACTTTATGCTTCGCCGAATGACCGCAGCATAAAGTTTTTACCCTTTTGCTTCTTTGGCATATGTTGCGGTCAAAAAACGAAGCAAAAGGTGGTCAACCGCAGCAAAAAGGTTTTTACCCTTTTGCTTCTTTGGCATATGTTGCGGCTATACATAACAACCGCAGCAAAAAGGTTTTTTCCACTAGTGCATCCACCTACGAACTTCCTAAGCCTCCAAAGCAACGTCATGCAAAGCATCTAAACTACAACTCCTTGTAGGCTATTTCCGATATACTTGGAATCAACAAAGCAGAAGGAGCTAAGTCAAAATGAACATCAGAGAAGAAACGACTTCCCTCGCCACGCTTAGTTGGAGTTAGAGGAGGGGGAGCATTATTAGCCATAACACTATCAAGCTGGACTGTAGATGCAAAATCATGCTCATTATCCACAACAAATGTACAAGGTTCTCTTTCTTCAGCTATGCCATAAAGACACTCTTTCATATCAAGGAACTGCATATGCTCATCGGTATACATCTTTGTTACCAATTTTAGAAAGTAATAATGAACATCAACAATGTCAAAGCAGTATGCCATCATCATAAGTTCTAAGGCTCTCTTCGCTAAACTCTGCTTCATTGTGTGCACGCATGGACAAACATCTCCAACCACTGGTAAACTACTAAACAAGTGATTCTGAACGGCCACAGTAAACCCTAAAACAAATAAACCATTTCCTAACGGAATCACTCGAATAGGAGTAGTCCTAATACCTTCCCTCCTAACAACAAAGTGCATCACCTTAACAAAGTCTATATTAACCTGCTTACTACTATAATCTACACCCCTAATAGGATGCATCCCATATGAAGCTACTGCAGGTAATTACTGCTCAACATGAAACAACATATCCTTTCTTAACTGGAATAACTAAATGCACTTTTCACACTGAGAACGAAGCTCAAGGTTAATATCAAAGACCATGACCTTAGTTTTTCCAATGAGATAAATACACATTTGTCTAGCAGCTGACTCACACGATTTATGGAATGTATCCTTTTCATCTCCAATGTACTTATAAGCCAAGGGAGGATCATTTGTGTCTACTACAACAAAACTAATGTTCCTTAAAACATCAACTCTATCTTATTTAGGCTTGCCAAATCCCAAACAGTCGCATATTTTTTCTAGAATAGGAGCAAAGGCATTGATACTTCCTGTATATACATAAAGGGAAAAAATAATAAAGAAGTTAATTGCATCAAAAAGGACAAGCACGGCACAATTATGATTCAGAAATTCTAAACAATCTGCGACAGGCCAAAAAGCGAAAAAAAAAAAAAGCTACATACAAAACCACAAATAAACTACAGCCAAATTGCAGTAAAAAACTAAAAGAACTACAAAAAATAGAATACATTATGGCAACAAAACGCATGCTAACAGATCAACCTTAGAAGCACAAAATGAAACTTTTAAAACCTTAAAACACACCTGAATCCTAAGGAGCGGAAAACTTACCTTGAAAGCAGCCGAAATTCCAAATCTTAAGCACCAGCGACCCATACCCTAGCAACACAAACCTATTTACATAAACAAACATAATCATACAAACTCAAAGAGCAAGCACATCTACACTAAAACAATAACTTTAGAGGGAATTACAAAGAAACACATGCAAAGAAATACAACCACAACCCATAAATGGCCGAGGAGAAGACAAAGCATACCACAACAGGCACAATACACCCGGAGAACAACACGTACAATAATAAATAAATCCTAAAAGCAAAAGGGTAACCCTAAAAATAACACACAGTTAGATTCGTAGAAGATTAGCAAGCCATCCTACAAAACAGCCACAGTTGAAAATCCTCAGCGCTAACCATCATAATTCCAAGCAACATAAACAAATCTATAAAAACAAACCTGATTTTGCAAACGGTAGAACAAAAACAACAAGCAAATATACAATATGACTGTCACACTAACATAAACTAAAAGTTAATACATGCACAGCAACACACCCAAAGGTTATGAGCAACACAACCGAAGGCTATTTATGACCCAAAAAATCGGATGAACACCTTTATGAAGCACCTCTAATCATATCAATACACCCTTGCAAACTGCCACAATTTAGCTATATGACAATAAGCAGTCACATAATGGAGCTACATAAACAAACAAAAAAAATCTTACATAAAACAATAAGCATCATTAAAACAACTAAACCACCCCCACAAAATAAAGTAGAATGCACACATTAAACCTAATACATGGGATACACTAAAAATCTAGCACTACATGGCTCCACGCTAGAGGTTAAACAAACTGTAAAACATGCAATTTAATACAAGGATAACATGCATGCTAACAAGCCAAGGCTTAAACCCTAAAAAAAACCACATGGGATACACTAAAAATATAGCACTATAAGGCTCCACACGAGAAAGTAAACAACTAATAGAACATGCAATTCAATATAAGGATAGCATGTAGGTTAACAAGCCAAGGCCTATACTCCTAAAAACACCACATGGGATACACCACAAACAAAGCACCCCAAAACCATAAAAGAAAAGCCGAACCAACTACAAAACATGCAGCTCCCTACAAAAACAACATGCATTTAAAGAAATCATTGTAAACACTAAAGAAAACAAAAACATTATTAAAAAAATCAACCAACCAATATTTTAATCCAAAACAATTCACAACATAAAATAAAACTACCGTAAAATCCACAAAAACCCAATCATAACACATGGAACAAACCACAGATTTCAATCCAAAACAATTCACAATATCAAAAGTAAACATGATTGACAGACACACAAAACCAATCTCGACTCATGGAACGCATTACAGATACATCACTATCAAACCCCGAGGGAAAACCAAACAAACTTATAGAAATACAACACACTATAAAAGCATCATGGTTAGTAACCAATAACCCTCAAAATTCTGAAAAACTATCAACCCTTGCAAAACCCATCCTTAATTCTGAAAGAATGAAACTAACCTTGAGAATAGCCGCAGTTCCAAGTACTGACTATCAACCACCAAAATCCTAAGCAACATAAAGAACAAATAAAACCCAAAAAACTTCAAAGGTAAAAGGATGCATGTAAAACAAAGGACATTACATAGGAGACACTACAAATATAGCACACAAGACTTCAAAGGAGACGCTAATTAAACCACAAAACATCCGCCTCGGTACCGAAAAACAATGCATGATAACAAGGCAACACTAAAAGCATAAAGACAACACATAAGATGGGGTAAACCACAAATATAGCACCACAAAAGTTGTTTGTGAAGCAAAAAAGATGACTACACATGCAACTCACTACAAAAACACCATGCATATTAACCAATTAATCTAAAAGGTCAATAAAACATAAACAACACCTAAAAAACCGAATTACCAATATTTCAATCCAAAACAATTGACAACTTTAAAGGTACGGTAAGCCTCTATAAGATACACACAAAATCAAATCCACCAAAACTAGATACACCATAAGTAACCAACTCTAAGAAAAACGTACACAGTAACCAACAACCCTCAAAACAAGAAAAGAACATTCACCGCTGCAAAACCTATGTAGCTTCTAAGAATTAAGAATCTAAAACAAATGAGAAACCAACCATGAAAAGATTCAGGGTTCGAAATACTAAGTATGACTTACCAAAATACCAATCAATACTAACCCCCACACACACACATGTATCTATGTATAGTAAAAAAAAAAAGCATAATCATCCAAATAGTAAAACAAAACCAATAGATACATCTATCTACAATATAATAATCACCTAAAAAAAGCTAACACATGCAAAGTGACACATACAAACCCTACACACAACACTATTTACTACAATACCCTATCAAACACCCCTAATCAGACTAATACAAGAGCCTACCTAAAACTCTAAAACCCAACATCAGCCTAACCACACCTAATTTCCACTCTAATAATAAAATATAAAACATAATAATAATATCATTGCTTGTAATAATATCAGCCTAACCCCACTAAAACTCTAAAATTAAAATATCATTTGAAATACTACCCAATTATAACCCAAAACTATTACTTACCACTACTTAACAGAGGTATTGCAGCTGCTAATACTACCATTTGAACTTGAAAGCACAACCATAACCCACAAACATCAATTACAACTTCAAACCAAAGACCCAAACAACCCAAGCAATTAATTACAACTCAAATTCAAACAACCAAGTCAGCAAACAACCAATCTCTACAAGCATTTGAGTTAGTGAATCCAACAAATGAGAAACCATGGTGGCCAGATAAATAAAGGGTCAAAGCTTTCTCAAAGGTGCATGGTTCGCAGCTCAAAAAGAATCTCCTTAAAACCCGAAAAGGAAATAAACAAAAGGGAAGCACACCCGAACCACAACCTCCCAAAAAACAATAACCAACAAGAACCAAAAGACGCCTCTCTAACAAAAATAGTGCTGAGAAAATTAAATCCAATAAAGAAGACACCCCAACAAAAAGAGAGATAAGAATCTACAAAAAAAATAGTTCAGAGTAATTCCTAAAACAAACAATCTAAAAAATTCGAGATGGAAAAGGAAAAGCCTAAACGAAGCTACAAATAGGAAAGACCATGGACAAACAATTTAAGGAAACCTAAACCACAATTGCAAAACTGAGGGAAGAAACCCAATTTATACAAAATGGTGGACCTGCAAAGAAACCCCAGCCACTAAAAAAAATAGATAACCAAATGGATCACACCAACGAAAAGAAATCACAAAAAAAATTAAAGGTAGAAGCTATTTCCCAACGCGCCCCACAAAATGGCAAAAAAGAAAATGAGAGTACTGTTACTGTTCCCAGCAATAGTAAATGAACAGTAACGTCTAAGGCATATTTAGGGAAGTAAGGATATTAAACCATGTACTATTATTTTTTTTTAATAAATGGAAGCTTGCCTTATTTATTTGAGGATGTCTTTAAGGACTTTATATTCCCATTATAACTTACACAAATATTAATTCTACTACCTCCGTTTCTAAATAATTGCAACACTTAGTGTTGCACAAATTCCTAGAAAAATTTGAGGAAAGTGTTTAGGTTAAATAGTGGATTGTAATTAGTATTAAAAAATAGAGAAATAGAAATGGGAAAACATGATTAGTACTATTACTTGGGACAACTTATCAAAAGTGTGGACTGATGTTTTGGTGGGGAATCATTTTCCCTCTAAATGACCATAATTAAAATTTCATTTTTCCCTCCACAAAAGGGAAACAAGCTCAAACCAAACCAATTGTACTTCATCCATAAATACAGACATCAAGTTCATCTTCCTACCCCAAAATTAAGTTGCTGCTTCACCAAAAAAAAATACAGAGGATTTCAAAGGGAAAGGGATTAGTACTTTACAACCCATTACAAAAAATTTGTTCTTTCAAAAAACAGCTCAAACATTCTGAATTCATCCTTCACATCCTCTTTGCAACAGTTAGTCATCTTCATCTACACATAGAAGTTTAACTTTTTACACCTATCACCACCCCTAAAAGGTTGGAGCTTCAGCCTTGCTGCAACTGTCAGCCCTCAGCACTCCCTAGAAACATAAAAATTAAAACAGAACATGGAAGAGGATGCAGACGATGGATTTTACTCAATTGACCAACTACTGCAAGAAGAACAACATCTCATTGAAAGTGAAGATACAGACTTTACAACACAACAAGCACATGTAATTGTAAGGCAACAAAGACCAGACCTTACTCTTCAGCAAAGGAGGCACATAGTTGAGACTCTATTGATTATGGAAATAGAAAACACCCTTCCTTATGGTTGTGAAGCAAAACTAGCAAGGGAAGTGGGTGTACAAAATAGCACAATTAGTAGGATCTACACCCATATTTGCCAACAAAGAAGGGAAGGGGATGTTATTGATGTCAGACCCAAGAAAAAGGGAAAATTTGGTGAAAAACCAAAGATAATTTCAGATGAGAGACTGCAGTCAGTCCCCCTAAAATTCAGAACAACTGTGAGGTCATTTGCAAAGCATTGAAAGGTGTCTCCTATTACTATTCATAGGCTAAAAAAGAAAGGTAGACTTAGAAGTCATACAAGCACAAACCACCCAAAGTTAAGTGAAGATCACAAAATTGCAAGACTAAAGTGGGCATTATCTAAGATTATTCCAGGAACACCAACACAGAAGGCAAATTTTGATGAAATGCACAACACATTACACAGATGAGAAATGGTTTTATCTTAACCCAAACACAAGGAATTTCTACCTACTTCCAAAGGAGGATGATCCCTACAGATGTGAAGTATCCAAAAGATTTAAGATTAAGGCTATGTTTATAGCAATCATTGGTAGACCAATTTATGATGACAACAACAGATTAATACATGATGGAAAATATGGAATATTTCCCTTCATATACCATAAAAAGGCAGCAAAAAACAGTAAAGTCAGCAGGTACATGGGAAGTGAAGGCACTGCAAAATGTGACAAGAGAAGTGATAAGGGACATGCTTCTAGATCAAATTATTCCATGTGTCAAAGCTAAGTGGCCTGAGCATCTACCAAAGGATGTTTACATCCAATGGGAGAATGCTAGGCCACATCAAATTCCCAAAGATGCTGAATGGTTAGAGGCAACACAAGGAAATGGGTGGAATATAAACATGGTGTATCAACCAGCTCAATCACTTGACTTAAATGTCCTAGACCTAGGTCTATTTAGCAGTATACAGTCTATTCAATATCAGAGCTTCCCAAGGAACATTGAAGAGCTAATTGAAGAGGTAAACAAAGCATTTACCAATTTCCATCCAGATGTAAACAAGTACAGTTGGCTAACTTTGCAATCATGCATGATTGAGATATTAAAACAAAAGGGAGGGAATAATTACAAGATCAAACACTTTGACAAAAGAGGACTGGATGAGCTGGGATTACTTCCAGACAATTTGGAAGTGGACCAAAGTGATGTTGTTGAGGCTGTGAAGTATTTAGATGATAGATTTAGGTAATGCACCATGGATGAACAGAATGATGAAATTCCAGTAAGTCAAGTAGATGCAGACTAGGATTGTATCTAAAGCCAAATGTATACTCTACTGCCACATATAACCTTCACTAAAAATTTGATTGACATGTCCAGGTTATATGTATTTTGTGTTTCATTATTTTTTGAAGGCAGTGATGTATGAACAGAATGATTAGTATGCTTTGTTTTATGATTTGCATTTTGGTTGTTAAGGAACAGTTATGTATGACAATAATTACTATATTCAGTTATGTATGTATGTAGTAAGTTATGTATGCATGTACTCAGTTATGTATCCATGTATGTGCACAAATATCTTCATCCAACCCTTTCACAAATTTTGTTGCACCAATGACAACAAAATAGCCAACAGTATTAAGTATTGTACACATCCATCAGTACTAGAAACTCTTCATCATTAAATCAATCATTTAGTGATTCACCTCAACTGTGAATCATCAAATATGATTCACAGGAGCATCACAATGATCACTGATTTTCAGATGAGTCCCTTCATCATTTGGATTGAAAAGGAGACAATTGCTTGGGGGACATTTGAATAAATGCTTTGCAAGTGACACACAACAAGTCAAACTGAGGAGAACACTTAGACTGTGTATGTTCACCTCTCACAATTGTCATCGAGGTGAAGTACCAGAATACATGGGTATATCATCATTCATCAACAATCCAGAAACATTAAAACACCCAGCTTTTTAAGGGACTCACAAAAACAAGCCAGCAGAACACCAAAACTAAGAATTGGAGGGACTGACAACCAACAACCACAACAATAATGCCAACAGAAGCCTTTTGAAGGGACTCACAAACATAAACAACCACAACAATAAACAAAAATTGTGAATCAACCAACAAAAATAAACACAATCAACAAAAAAAAAGTCAAACAGAAGCCTTTTGAAGGGACTCACAAACATAAACCACAACAACTTCGAACAAAAATTGTGAATCAATCAACAAAAATGAACACAATCAACAAAAATTCTGAAAATAGAAGCCTTTTGAAGGGACTCACAAACATAAACCACAACAACAATGAACAAAAATTCTGAATCAATCAACAAAAATAAACACAATCAAAAGCATCAACAGAAAATCATGCCAGTAAAGAACAAGTAACAGGACAGTAAATGAACCAAAACTTCAAATCATGCAAGGAACTCATAAAAAGATAAGATTATGGTTAGAAGGGTTTTTACAGAGGTGTCATCAGTTGCTTAAGGCACGAAGCATCTTCACATCCCCACCTAACTGTTCATCAGAGGAGGTATCTTCTTTAGTAGGGAGAGCAAGAACAACTTCTTCATCAGATCCACCAAGGGGGTTGTCAAAGGCAAGGGGCTGCACCTCATAGGGCTCGACAGCTACAGTAAGGACATGGGACTCTTCATCTTCATCAACCAATTTCACGCCATAACGACCCCTCGTCTTCCTCTTTGAAGTTTTGCTCACAGGAAGAAGGTTTCCCGTAGGTTGGACAACCTTGGGAACCTTCTTTCCCTTCACATCTACTTCAACAACCCCCTTACCTTTCAGATCTGAATCATTTACCCCAATCGCTTGAGCAAGGTAAGGGAGGAGGCTGCGATTTAGATGTTTGGCTGCTTCACCAGTGTAGTAAGCGGATTTGGGAAGCGAGCACCTTTCTCAACACCTTCTATGAGTAGAAATAGATATTCAATTTCTTTTTCATTTTCAGTTTGAAACAAAGCTTTGTGAAGGGGATTAAAATCAACCATTTTTTTGCAGATCTATGAAAGGAGACGAAGGGAAGAGGAGATGAGGAGATGAAGCTACAGACTTTAGGGTTTCTGTAAATGAATGTGAAAGGATTGGATGAAGATATTCAACCCAAAAATTGAATGCAATTGAATGCAATTGAATGCATTGATGTTAGGTAGGTGAAGGGTTAGTTTTTATTTTTGGTGGGAATTCTTAGTAGGTAATGAAGCAATTAAGGATCAGTTTAAGTGATAATGAAGCTAGGTAATTGTTATTAATTTTATAAAAGCAAGGGTATTTTCGTAATTTCACAACCAAAAATTTGCCAAAAAAAGGAAAAAAAACAAGTGTTGCAATTATTGTGAAACATCCGTTTTTTAAAAGTGTTGCAATTATTTAGAAACGGAGGTAGTACATATAAAAGTTGAATACTAATATTTTATGAAAGTTTATATTTATTAAACCTTGCATCAGCATGGGTATTACCTAGTAGTATTTACTACAGCGGATGCCGCTCTTTCTGACATTCCCTCCAAAAGTATCCTTAAAAAAATTTACATTAGAACATTCTAGAGTAATCTATATATGACATATTTTTTTTATTCTATTTTGGATATACTTGATATATATACTACACTATATGCAAACTAGATTTACATTTTTGTCTTCTTAATTAAATTCTTAACTACTCTCAACCTTTTTTTGTAGTTATTTTTTACATGATGAAATTATCTCAACACATGTAGTTATTTTTTTTATTCTATTGTTATTTTTAATTGTAATTATTATACCTTTTTTTTTAATAATCCATTGATGTATAAATGAATAAATAATACATTAATATTAAAAAGTGATTCAGAACATTGACAGGGTTACCTAGCTAGTATTATAATAAATTGGTTGTCACTTTAAAAACTTTCCTTCCAAAAGCATTCATTTTTCCTTCTAGCTAAAAACTTTTTTTTTTCCTTCTATGTTGATAAAACATGCTAAAATTAGGGTAGGAAGTAATTTTTATCATGCACTATTGAACACTAAGTTCTTAAATACGTTTCCTTTTTTTTCTATATATTTTATTTATTAGATTTTTTTATATATCAATATAAGCTAATCAATAGGTAGGAAAAAAAACTATCTATGAATTATCCATTTATGCTAATGTTTTATGGTTTTGTACTCACTTAGTATGATTTGTATGCTTTTTTTTATATTGTGTAAAATATATGCTAAAATTAAGCTCTAAAGTGAATGTTCTTCCTATTTTTTGTCATTCATTGTTAAATCAAAATATCCACTTACACACATATATTATGCCCCTCAAATCCTAATACTTATTGGAGCTATCATTTGATCTATGAACGACATATTGATTTACTTTTGATAGATGGTAAAATTGTGGTCAAAATGATAAAGTTTTAGCCATTAATATGGTTTCAAAGTGTAATAAAGTTTTAAGATGGTTTTTATTTTGGATGTTGGTTTGATTTTAGTTTTGAGATTGTTTTTGAGTTCAGGTTTTAAATTGGTTTTGGTTTTTAAAGACTTTCGCTGTAGTACTTTGATAAATGCCTTAGCCGTTATCACAGTGGCGGTAATACTTTGGTTTTTCCTCGTTATTTAGGAATTTTGATAATTATATTTCTTTAATATTTACGATATTTTTTCCGGAAAAATCTACAGTAGAAAGTTAGGAAATTCCAAGGTGTTACAAAGTTGTTACCAGAGATTAGTTGTTGAAATAAAATAAATTTTATTTTTGGGGGTACCCTAAGTTTTATTTGGGACAGAGGAATTTCTTATTTTGGAAAGTTGTTGGAAATGAATTTTTTTCCAAAAATAGAAAGTTTTGAAAAATAAATGTTTTAAAATTAATTATTTGTGAAGATTAGGTAGGAATTTTGGGCATGTAGGATAGACTTTATTTCTATTCTTTCATGCATATAAGTTCATGTTTTGAGATGTTGCTTATGTGAGTAGTTATGTGTAAAAGAAATTGTATGTTAGCCACCAGACCTTTTGTTGTAGAACTGTTAGCTTGATTTTTTTGTGGGAATGATGTTCCATTAGTCTTAAGTGTTGTGCAGGATGTCGGATAGCATGCTTAGTAATTAAGGACACACGTATGGAGACATTGGAAAAGTAAGGACTATGAAATTCCACCTCAGTATGTCTAGAAGATACGGTTTTATTGTTGGTACATGATTACGGTGTTGAAGCTACCGCAATGGGATCAACGAGATCATGTGTCGGCCTTAATTGTTAGTTGTTTGCCTAACCGTCCACCCTACCTAGATATTAAGGCAAAGTTTAGTGACTTTCACTTTGCTGGAGAACCTCTAAATTACACTAAATATAAAGATGCAGTTGGTCAGTGGGGCTTGAATTGGAGGTATTTGGAGGGTTATATTACTAGGAAGGAGAAGTAGTACCATGAATTGAATACAAGTGAGGATACCCCACCCACTCCAAGCCCAAGTAACCAAGAAGATGATGACATGGTGGTGAAAGATACTACTTCTAGTTCACAGAGATATGAATCGAAGGATAGCTCGTGTTATGAGATCGAGAATCTGAATCTAGTAATTCCTGTGTATGTGGATTTTGTATCTGATTCTGAAGATGAAGAAGAGCCCGATCCTGAGGAAGATATGGATGAAGACATGGAGGAGGATATGGAAGAAGATGTGATGAATGATCCTGAGTTTATACCTAGGAAATATGTAATTTCGAAGGACTTAAAGGACAATGTTAATGATTAGGAGTTTTGTATAGATATAAGTTAGTTAATACTGTTTAGCGTTGCTGATGTTTAGATTGTTGGACAATTTAGATTGCTGTTTATTTTTGTGAATAAATGGCAGTGAGCCATCAGAAAATAAGGAGAAATTAAGTAATAAATTTTTTTATGGGAATGTATTAATAAATGAGTCAATTCTGTTAGGAAATGAAGCCTCAAGTAGAGTATAACCAAGGGAATTATTTTTATTTCTTATGTGCTTTGTTATTGTTTTAATGGTTGTGTAAACAATCAAAACTAAGTGAATCATTCGCTCTAAAAGAATGAAAACTTCTTTTGTGAGACGGAATGAAAAAATGTTATATGTTATAAGTTTATGTTTCTCTAACTTAGAGTTAGACATAATTTAATATAAAGGTCTTTTCTCTCTACAGGAGAAATAAAATGGCTGAACATAACAACAATCAGCTGAATGAGGTAGTGAGGCAATTAGCTACTGTAGCTGAACAATTAGCTGCTAGAGGAAATGGAAATGGTAATGACCCTGCTGGGGAACTTTTCAAGAAGATTTCTCAAAGTAAGACACCCACTTACCAAAGAGAGCACAATCCAACTATTCTAGAGGGATGGTTGAGAGAGTTTAACAAGCTATTTGGAGCATTTGAGTGTCTAGAAGAGCTTAAAGTGAACCATGCAGTTTACTATTTGAGAGGAGAAGCTGATCTTTGGTGGTCACAAAATGAGGCTATGATTAGGGCTTTACCAGTTTTCAATTAGGATGTGTTTCAGGAGCAGATCCGTTATAAGTTTTATCCTGTGTTCCTTCAGAAACAGAAAGCTGATGAGTTTCTGGAGCTTAAGATGGGGAGTATGTATGTTACTGAGTATTACTATAAGTTGATAGAGTTGTCTAGGTTGGCTAAGGAGGCCATGGCAACCGATAAGTTGAAGGCTAGTCGTTTTGAGAGAGGGTTACTCTTAGACATCCAGGAAAGGACTATGCAGAGAACCAAGTGACTCGTCGGTTGTGTAACAAACTTAGACACCGTGAGTATGGGTGCTTCTCCAAGAACAAGGGAAAGGAAGGACAAGGCTCTCAATTCAAGGGGAACTCAACTGGGGGTCAGCAAAAGGGTTTCTAGGGAAATATGGGAGGAAAGGCAACGCCTCAAGCCAGAAATAGAAATGGAAGTGGAAATGGAGGAGGTTTGACTAAGACCTCAAATACTGGAAAGCTAAATGTGATGGCTCGAAGTGAAGCCGATGCTAGTAAAGATGTAATTATTGGTACTTTTTCTATTCACTCTTTTCTTGTTAAAGTTTTGTTTGATTCTGGTGCAACATATTCTTTTGTATCCACTAAGATTCTGGAAAAGTTAATGCATGTGTTGGGAAAAGTAGATACGATAGATATGTCAATAGTGTTACCATCAGGACAAGTGGTACAGTGTTCAAGGAGATTTCAAGATGTTCCAATTGAAATTGAGGGAGTGAAGTTTAAGGCTAACCTAATTGAGTTTGACTTGGGTGACTTGGAAGTGATTCTAGGGATGGATTGGTTGAGTGAGCATAAGGCTGAGATTTTATGCGAGCCGTAGAAAATCTCGTTAATCAATAAGGGTAAGAAAGTGTGCTATTGGAGGGCAGGAAGGCCAAAACACAACAAAATAGTGTCATAAATGAGATTTGCTAGATCTGTGAGGAGTGGTTTTCCAATTTACCTTTGTAGTGTGAGGGATGTAGATCGTGTTGAGACTGATAGGCGCGAGGATATTGAGGTGGTGAGGGATTTTCTGGATGTGTTTCCGAAAGAGATTCCGGAGATGCCTACGAAGCGAGAGATCGACTTTACCATAGACCTAGTTCCAGGAACGGCACCTATTTTCAAATCACCCTATAGGATGGCACCTGTAGAAATGAGTAAGTTGAAAGAACAGTTACAGGAGTTGTTGGAGAAGGGTTACATTAGGCCTAGTGCTTCACCTTGGGGAGCACCAGTGCTGTTTGTAAAGAAGAAAGATGGGAGTTTGATGTTGTGTATTGACTATAGGGAGTTGAATAAGGTGACGATCAAAAATAAGTATCCTTTACCAAGGATTGATGACTTGTTTGATCAATTAAAAGGAGCTACGGTGTTTTCAAAGATTGATTTGAGGTCAGGGTACCATCTGTTGAGAATTGCTAATGAGGACATACCAAAAACGGCTTTTCGTACGAGGTATGGGCATTATGAGTTTACTGTTATGCCTTTTGGGTTAACCAATGCGCCAGCTATTTTCATGGACTTGATGAATAGGATTTTCCAACGATTCTTGGATAAATTTGTGGTTGTTTTCATTGATGACATTTTGGTGTACTCTAAGAGTAAAGAAGAGCATGTGGAACATGTAAGGACAATTTTGATGACATTAAGGGAGAATAAATTGTATGTTGAGTTCTCTAAATGTGAGTTTTTGGTTGGAGAAAGTAGCATTTTTGGGACATTTCGTGTCAATAGAGGGGGTTGGAGTTGACCCAGCCAAAATCGAAGCAGTGAAGCAGTGGCCTACACCTAAGAATGTCACGAATGTATGGAGTTTCTTAGGGTTGGCAGGGTACTATAGGAGGTTTGTGAAGGAATTTTCGAGAATTACGAAACCAATGACGTCGTTAATGAAGAAAGACAGTAAGTTTGTGCGGAGTGACAAGTATGAAGAGGCATTTCAGACTATAAAGGAGCGTTTAACTACAGCTCCAGTATTGACTTTGTCAAATGGAAGTGATTCTTATGATTTGTATAGTGATGTTTCTAAAAATGGTTGGGATGTGTGTTAATGCAAAATAGAAAGGTGATTGCGTATGCTTCATGACAATTGAAGCCATACGAGGCAAACTACCCTACTCACGATCTTGAGCTAGCTGCGATTGTGTTTGCTTTAAAGATATGGAGGCATTACTTGTATGGAGTAAAGTGTAGGACATACACAGACCACAAAATTTTAAAGTACTTTTTCACTCACAAAGATTTAAACATGAGATAGAGGAGATGGAGTGATCAAGGATTATGATTTAGATATCCAATACTATGAATGGAAGGCCAATGTGGTAGCGGATGCTTTAAGCCGTAAAACGAAGTATGGAGTGAATGCTTTAGTGGTTGCTAACGAACTATGTAAGGAATACTTTGTAATCTTAGTATCCAACCAACAATATTTGAGGAAATTAAGAAGAACTAGAAGGGAGATGTGAAATTGGACAGAATAAAGGAAAAATTGAAGGCAGGAAAAGCTATGAACTTCAAGATCCATGAGGATGAAAGCTTAAGGTATAAAGGAAGGTGGTGTCACTAGTGTAAAATTTTCTAAACGTAACGCCCTATTTGTATCTGGCCATGGAAGATATACTTACAAATACTTATTTGTAACGGTCAAATCGTTAAGGCGTTACACAAACTGAGTTATTTTTACCACTCTTTCACTATTTATATCAGGCTTGTTGTTTGACCGTTACAATTAACATTTTTTTGTTACTATAACACTTTTTACGCGTTACATTTACTGCACTATTTACTACACCATATGTTGTTTGTATCGGTTTTCTTTCAGCCGGTTACTAAAAATATACATTTGTAGCTAATATTTTAAATGACCCTAATAAACAGTACACATACAAACTCATTACTTCCCCCTATCTTCTTCTCCATTATCTTCTTCTCTAAATCGTTCTTCCACTAACATCTCAAAACCGTTATTCTACTATCTTCTCAAAGTTGTTCTTCCACTACCTTCTCTTTCACCACCACCACTACCTTTCACTACCTTCTCTTTCACCACCACCACTAACTTTCACCGCCACTATCTTCCACCTTCTCATTATCTTCATGTCAAATTCCACTGCCACAACCACCGCCATCTTCTTCTTCTGATCAATATTTGGGCAAAATCCACTGCCTACAGCTTCTCTTCTTCTGAATTTGCGCAATATTTAGGTAATTATGTCTAACTTTAATTTGAGTAATTCTGAATTTCGTACATTTTTTTTTTTGCAAGTATTTTTTATGTAATTTTGTTGTATGCAAGTCGTTGTTAGGATACAGTAACATTAGTGGAAAATGGTGTGGCATTCGGAGGAAAGGAAGAAAGATGGAGTTTGATTTGAGAAAACTTAAGTGGAAAACAGTAGTGGAAAACTTTAATCGCCAATTGAGATTTCTTACCCAATTCAATGGCCCGATACAGTGACACTAGTGGAAATTTCTACTGAAAATTTTGAATTGGCTATTAATTTCAGTTATTAGAATTTTTGATTGGGTTTTTAGGCGATTAATTTAAGTAATTTCAGTTGTTAGGATTTTGAATTGGGTTTTTAGGCGACTAATTACGAATTCTTGAAGAATTGCTGAACTGTTTTAATTTGATTTGTCTTGTTCGTGATGTCAGTTTGTTGGTATTATTGCTGAACTGTTTTTATTTGAATTTTGATGTGTTTTGATTAATTGAGTTATTACATATTTGACAATTGGTATTATTGAATGTGTATAAGGAGCTTGTGTGAACACGTTTTCCAATTTCATTATTGCTAACATAACCTTAATTTTAATATTCAAATATACAATCCAAGTAATTATTCAACCTTTTGAGTTGCTTTTACGGAATGCAACCCTTATATGTGTCACACAAATGTTACCTTTGTTGGTTAAAAATATGTTATTATGCGAGACCGAGGTAGTAATGGTATAATGGGGAATGAGAAATGAGGAGATGGTCTCATCAAACACTAGCTTCGTAATACTAGACAAGTTGACATTGGGTGCATTAGCGGGGCTTTTGTTTAGAGAAGCGAGGATTAGGGAGATTAGGAGATGCGATAGGGATGGGGAATTGGTGTGTCGGATTTCATTGACCCTAACTCTATTATTTGTTTGGTATGTGCTTGGACTAAATAGGTAAATTGACTTGTATTTATGGTAATATAAAAAACTTAATCTCCTCCGTAAAAAATGCTACCCAGGGTTATTATTGATAATTATATTTGGGGGGATTAGAGGGGTTTGAAACTTTAATCCCCGTAATAATCACAAATCCTAGAAAACAAAGAAGAGAATTTCGTTTAATTGTATTGGAATCCCTATCCCCACACATATCCTTCTAAACAAACGCCTTGTAATTGCTTGTGTTTGAAATTATTTGTAATTTTGTATTAACAAATAAGAATTGGAGGAAGATTTGCATATGTATTCTATCAGTTGAGTTCCAAGTGATTAACTGACTATGTTAAAATTGTCAAAATCTTTAAGAGTTAGTGGAGTAGTATCTTGTATCACTGTATCAGTCCACCCTAGGTTGTGCGATGATCAATATATGTATCTCATGTGGATCAAAACTAATGTATATCTCATTTGGGCGTTTAGTGCTTACTAGTTACGACAATTTTATCGATTACACAGTGGGGTATTTTTGTCGTGCTTGGTGAGCATCTATTGTTCTACAGTCAATTATTGATTTTCCTTCAATAAATTTTCGGCGTGAAAATGCTTACCGAGATGGGGTAGATGATTTTTGTAATGTTGCCTTAGAATATAAAAGAATGAAAAAGCACGAAACAATTTATTGCCCTTGTCGAGATTGTGGTAATGTCAAGAGGTGGGCGAATATCGTGAAAATAAAGGATCATCTAATCTGTCGTGGGTTTACTGCTAATTATGAAGTGTGGCATTATCACGGGGAATCACTACCCTCAAGGGATGACAATGACCAACAAATGAGGGATCAACATTCATTGCAAATGGATGATGATGGCTACAATGATGGTGACGCTGAAGTTGAACATGATCGAATGGATCACATGATGGATGTTATGGGTGACCACACTAATGACCAACCTCCTCTTCTTGAAAAGATGTGTCGAAGGCTGCTGAGACACCTTTATACCCCGGTTGCACTAAGTACTCGAAGTTATCGGCCACCTTGACATTGTCTAACATAAAATCCAAGAGTGGTTGGACGAATGAAAGTTTCATTTGGTCGTTGGAAACCTTGACTGACATGTTTCCCGATGGGAATGACATCCCAAAGTCCAACTATTATGCTGATAAATTGATGAATCCTTTAGGCTTAGGGTATGAGAAGATAGATGCATGCCCTAACAATTGTGTCCTTTATCGCAAGGAATATGAAAACCTGCATGCATTCCCTATCTGTGGAGAATCACGGTACAAGCGTGAGGGGAAAAGCGCAGATTGCAAAAAGTGGCCATCGGCTAAAGTTCTATGGTATCTTCCAATAATTCCTATATTTAGGAGACTTTTTTCTATAAAGAAGGATGCTAAAAACTTGGTGTGCGTATTCGGAGGAAAAGAAGAAAGATGGGCTGATTAGACATCCGGCTGATGGGAAGCAATGGAAGATGATTGATAAAGATTTCTCTGAATTTGGGTGAGAAGGAAGGAATTTAAGACTTGCACTTAGTACTGATGGCATGAACCCTTACGGTAATTTGAGTAGCAAACACAGTACATGGCCGGTTTTGTTGATCATTTATAACCTGCCTCCGTGGCTATGCATGAAGCAAAAATACATCATGTTATCACTCCTCATACCGGGTCCTCAGCAACTTGGTAACGACATTGATGTGTACTTAGCGCCCTTGATTGATGATTTGAAGTACTTGTGGGATGTTGGTGTCCCAATGTATGATGTGTATACAAAGTCGAATTTCACTCTTTGTACAATGCTATTTTGTACCGTAAATGATTTCCCTGCTTATGGAAATCTATTTGGGTTTAAGGTGAGGAGTGAGCAAGGGTACCCGATTTGTGAAGAAGACTTGCCACCTCAATATCTAAAACATTTTGGCAAGAATATCTTCATGCACACTAGGAGACACATCCCTCGATATCACCCTTATGGAAGGATGAAAGCACCATTCAATGGGATGACTGAGGACAGGGTGAGTCGGGATCCACTAAGTGGAATGCAGGTTTATGAGAGAGTAAAAAATGTGAAAACAATTTTTGGTAAAACTCAGAGGCAAGGGTCAAAGTCAAAGAAGGGTGTCTTGTGGAAGAAAAGGTCTATACTATGGGTTCTTCCATATTGGAAACATCTTAATGTTAGACAATGTCTCGATGTAATGCACATCGAAAAAAATGTTTGTGATTCACTGGTTGGTATTTGTTAGATATGCCAGGGAAAACAAAGGATGGTCTAAGTACTCAGAAGGACATGCAAGATGCCAACATCAGACCCAAGTTGTGGCCACAATATAGTGATGATGAAAGGAAAGCCTATTTGCCTCGAGCTTGTTACACTTTGTCCAAGGAAGAGAAAAAGGTGTTCTGCGAATGTTTGTATGGGATCAAAGTACCTACGGGGTATTCGTCCAATGTAAGACGTTATGTGTCTTTGGCAGATAAGAAATTGAGTAACATGAAATCCCACGATTGTCATGTTTTAATGCAAGTATTTCTTCCCATTGCACTTCGAGGCCTTTTGTCGAAAAATGTAAGAAACCCTATTCTAAAGTTGTGCTTGTTTTTTGCTAAAATATGTAGCAAGGTGCTGGATCCTATAGAGCTTGATACTCTCGAAAAGGACATCATTGTAACCCTTTGCAAATTCGAGATATGTTTTCCACCTTCATTTTTTGATATAATGGTTCACTTGATTTTACATCTTGTTCGTGAGGTTAAAGAATACGGTCCTGTCTTCTTGCGTTGGATGTACCCATTTGAGAGATTCATGGGGTCCTTACAAGACAAAGAAAGGAATCCAGCAAAACCAGAAGGTAGTATCATCAAAAACTACACGGCAGAGGAGGCCTCAAATTTTTGTGCAGCATTTTTGGGTATGGCTCAGGAGATTGGAGTAGGCAAATCTCGTCATCAGGGTAGACTACAAGGACATGAAACGGTTGGACGTAAGATAATACGCCCTCCACCTCATAGATTACAAAAGGCGCATTTTTGTGTTTTGCAACATCTTTCTGAGGTTCACCCTTACATAGAGAAACATATCTTCCAATTGAAGCGTCAAAACCCTAGGTTTACCCCTTATCAGGTAACTCAAGAGCATAATCGTCATTTTGTCGAATGGTTTCAGAAGCAAGTTAACATTGAATTAAAGCAAGCAAATAATAACGTGTCTGAGACAATTAAATGGTTGGCAACGGGTCCTCAATCACTTGTTACTTCCTTCGATGGATATGATATCAAAGGATTTAATATCCTTCTACACCAAACGACAAGACGACAAGGGTGTATACCAAAATAGTGGTGTCATGGTTGTTGCCTCTTCTACTGAATACTCGAGTGCAAAGGATATTAATTCTGTTGATGCTACCCAATCATATTATGGGGTCATTGATGACATATTAGAGCTGGATTACATTGAATTCAAAATTCCGATTTTTAGATGCAAGTGGGTGGATAACCGTCGTGGTTGTAAGGTTAATGAAGATGGTATGACTATGGTGGACTCCACCTGTTTCAATGAAACTCAAGAGCCGTTCATTTTGGCCACCCAAGCAAAGAAAGTCTTCTATGTGGTCGACAATGTAGAACACCAGTGGCAAGTAGTTGTACAAGGGAAAAGATGTATTGTCGGAGTTGAAGAGGTGGTTGACGAGGGCGACTATGATAATTTGATGACATCCCACCTATATCAACTGGTCTTCGCCCCTTAGGAGACGGTGATGATATTGTTGATGATAATGACTTCAACATTGAAGATGGGATTTATGTTGACTTGTAATACTGGAGTTTGTGATTAGGGGACGGTGGGTGTGGGTCTGCTTTTGCTGTTGCTGCTTGGCTTTGAGTGGGACTGCCCTGTTGTTTGGTTGTTTTGGTTTTGTTGGTGTTGTGCTGGTGTCAAATTGTTGATGCTGCTTGGTTGTTTGTAGTATTTATAAAGTTAGTCCTTGTAGTGGTTTGCTGTGTTTTGTTTGCTTTTGTATTTAGATGGGTTTTCTTTTGGCTAGCCTTTGTGAATGGTTGAGTCAACCAACAAAGGCTAGGCCTTAGTTTGTATTTGGTTGTTTCTTTTCATTAATAAAATGCTTGCTTTGCACCAAACACACACACACACACACACACACACACACACACACACATATATATATTTCGTATTGATTTGCATTGTTTTTTTTAACACTTTAAAAATTAAAAAATTTGTAGGTTGAGAAGCTAAAAATGGATGGAGATGAAAATGGTTCAAGGGAAGAGCAAGGAGAAGGTGATGTAAGTACGATCTCAAAGAATAAAAATGACAAAAGAAAAGGAAGAGGTCCAGCGAAGAATCTCCAACCAAAGAGGCTAATAACACTTGAGTTTGACGAATTTGACATGCCATCTGGTGAATGGACAAAGGAATACGGCCAACAAATTGGCCAGTGTGCTATGAAGCTGGACATCAATATCAGAGGATGGGATGGTGTAGATGAAAATCAAAGGGAGAGCATGTGGGAGGAGACGCAGGTAGGCAACTTAGTGAACAATAGTTCAAGAAAATAGTTGTATTCATCAATCAATAATGAATTCTACTAACAATGCAATTGAATGTTGTAGAAATTATTCCATATAGAAAATGATCCAAAAGGTAGAAGGAAGAAAATTTTCCTAAGCGTTGTAGCAAGTCGGTTCCGACACAACAAATCTTGGTTGGTGTCACGATTTGTGGACAGAAGTACAACACCACCAGCAGGCTCTCCTAATGTAGATAAAGCGCCATGGGAATTATATGAGGGATACATCACCGATGATCAGTGGAAAACCTTTGTAGCTTTTGTCACTTCAGAAGAGTTTAAGGTAAATTAATTAATCTTATAGAAATGAAATCCAGAACTGAAATCAAAAATGAAATTTCAGAACTGTAATAAAAAATGAAATATCAGAACCTGAAATTTAAAGCTGAAATCAGAACTGAATTTAAGAACTTCGAGCTGAAATCGGAACTGAAATTCAGTAGAACTTCGAGCTGAAATCAGAACTGAAATTCAGAGCTGAAATTCAGAACTGAATTTCAAAACTTAAATTTCAGAGCTGAATTTCAGAACCGAAATTTCAGAACTGAATTTCAAAACTGAAATCAGAACTGAAGTCAAAAATGAAATTTCAGAACTGTAATCAGAAATGAAATTTCAGAATTGTAATCAGAAATGAAATTTCAGAACTGAAATTCAGAGATGAAATTAGAACTGAATTTCAGAACTTCGAGCTGAAATCGGAACTGAAATTCAGTAGAACTTTGAGCTGAAATTCATAACTGAAATTTCAGAACTGAAATTTTAGAACTGAATTTCAGAACTTAAATTTCAGAAGTGAATTTCAGAACTGAAATTTCAGAACTGAATTTCAAAACCGAAATAAGAACTGAAATTTCTGAACTGAATTTCAGAATTGAAATCAGAACTGAAATTTCAGAACAGAAATCAGAACTGAAATTTCAGAACTGAATTGTGTTTGTTCTCTTATTTGTAGTATGATTTTACTTAATGCAGAAAAGAAGTGAAACTGCAAAGAAAAGTGCTCGACATAATATCCATCGGCATACATTGGGCCAAAAAAGCTATGGGAGAAAAAGGCAAGAATGGATTAAGGACAACAGACTTCCAGCTCCAACAGAAGGAGGAAGCGTGGATGGTAGTGCGGGGGTCCATGAAAGGCTAGAAACTCGTGCAAGGGAGTGGTGTCTAGCTAAAACAAAGGATGGAAAGTGGGAAGTAGACCCAAATAAACCCGAGACTGCTCGAGTAGTTAATCTAGTAGTAAGTAGTGGAAATTATAGATATTAGTTTTAATTTCAGAAGGTTATGCATTATATATTCTTTTCATTTTTTGATTTCCTAATTACATGCAGTTTTTAATAGATGGCACAATTGGAAAAAGAAGCAACAGAAAAAGAGAAAGGAAAGGCTCCAGACCAAGAGCATGGTGTTGATGCCTTAACAAAGGCATTGGGAAAGAAGGATCATCGTGGATTTGTGAAAGGTCTTGGGAGATGTGGGGTTGGTGTTGGGCACACGCAAGCGTTTGGGAAAGCAACAAAAAAGGGCGCTAACAGTGGGTGTTCAGTGGAGGAATTGGAGGCTTTCAAAGCAAGACTAACCGAGGAATTTGAAGCAAAGGTCCAAGAAAGAGTTGCTGTTGAAGTGCAAACATATCTAGCTTCCTACACTAACCTAAAAATGCTAAGCGACCAACCTGTTAATTGGTCAAATGAAGTGGCAAGTGTGCATCCTCAATCTGACTCAAATGGAATACATCAGGGGAAACAACTACGTGTTGATATAGAGGTTAAAACATATTTTGATTTAACTTTCCATTCTCATAATTACATTACATGAGGTTGTATCCTTTAACCAATTTTTTTCAATGTAAACATAGGACTTTAAAAAATGTCATCTTGCTGTGAATGATGAGCTCGATCCCGGGAACTTGGTTGTCGTCCCTGAAGGCACAATACAACCGAACAACGGTGGGATCGTGCACAACTCCTCCATGCTACGTGACCATTATCGAGTGAGCATTGACCAAATATCAGAAGTGTGTAGCAACAACACTATCGATCTTCTAGTACCATCACCCGTCGGCGTGACAAAGGTGAAAGATGCTAGGGGATACATAGTGTAGTGGCCTACGTCATTGATTTTGTTTGAGGATAAGGTAAGGCTGTGAATTAATCTTGATGCATGTTGGTATTACATATATATTAAAATACAACTTGCAAAAGTGTCATTTGGTGCTAATACTTACATAACTTATTCTGGTTTGCAGGCTCCTACATCGCCTCATAAGAAATTCAAAGAATCTACTAACAACAAAGAACTTGTAGCGAGTTGGGATCCAAAGGTTGTTGAATCAAGCTACGTACGGATGGAGGAGATGGTGGGTGATGATGTGGTGCAGAATCTTATAGAAGAGTGTGAGTTACTGTACTATAGGATATGTGCTTCAGATGGAGATACCTTTTCCGTTCCATTGAAGTCACCTACATTTTACCTCAAGGAAAGCATGCAAATTTGGGTGACCAAAAATGATAGTTGTGAATTCCTTAGAGGAGCTTGGGCTAATGTTTCGTTAGTTCACGTCTACATTCTGTAAGTATTTTCTTGATACTAGTGGCATATGTTTTTCATTGATTACAAGTAATTGCATTTTCGTGTGATTTACCTTTCCACCATTTAAAAATAAATATCAGGTTCTTGGTGCAAGACTTTATCTCGGTTTTGAATATTCCCGAGATTACCTTCTTATGCCCCCAAAGAATTTCTGGTGCTGAAATCAAGAGGAACTTTGTTGAAGTTCAACTATATGTGAGAAAGGCGTTCACTAGCGAAATAGAAAAGAAGGCTAAGCATTACAATTTTATTATGGCTCCATATTTTCAAGAGTAAGTGGTTTTGGATATTTACTTAGAAGTTATTATGATGCAGATAATTGTTTTTATATAAAGAATGAAAATGTGGTGTATATGTTGTGATTTTTGTAGTTGTCACTGGATTCTCCTTGTGTTTGACCTACGTACCGGTTCTATTTTCATTTTTGACCCTGATGCGAAGCAGCGCGCCTTAAACTGTGTGACCATGTTTGCAACGTTAGTATGAATCACATAATTCTTTTTATTTCAACCCCGTACTTTAAGTTTGTTTTGCTTACATAACTTTCAAATGTTTTTGTAGAGCTTATAAGATCTATAGGGCTTGCCTAGGTGAAAATGAATTAAAAAAGAGTAAGGCGAATCTGTCTTGGAAAGCAGTAGAGGTATGTGATTGCCTAAATAAATGTGTCACACATGGGAATGTTGTTGTTTTATGTTCACTAACGAGTATTGGTTTATACTAATGTTAGTGTGCTCAACAAAATAGCGGGACATTGTGTGGCTATTACATTATGAGATACATGTATGAGATAGTTGCACGACATTCAGAATGTCAAGGTGATTTGCGAGAGGTATGTAATTATTATCGAGAAGATTTTACTCNGTCGAGGTGATTTTACTCCATACTTTCTGCATCGTGGATGCTTGTTTTCAAGCATATGCAATTGATTTGGGTACCTTGCTTTGTATGGACACATAATTCAATGAGAAATTAGTGGATAATGATCTTTTCATCTTTTGTCATCCTGGATCCTGAAGTTTTTTTTTTCTCATCAAAAAATATCTATTTTGTAGTGATTTATAACCCGGATAGTTGGTGATTAGTTGATCGTATATATCTTACCATTACTTTGATTGTTTTATTTTTTCAGGCTTATTTGGGAACACTTTCTTCGTACAAAGACTGTGAAATGATAGAAGTTCGAGAACAATGGGCGAGATTCTTCAGAACATCATTTATGTAGAGCCCTTGCATTGATGTTTTTGCACTGTAAGAACTTGATTGCACTGTTTTCACCTCGCTATGACTTGTACAAAGTTTTGGAAAAATTAAGTGGTATTTAGTTTAGGTTGAACATGGGGTACGATGAAGTTAGAAGTTTAGAACTCAAGCTAGTTGGAAGGGTTATGTATATGCATTTGACAAACAAACTTTTGGACCTTTTATTAGCGGTTATATAATTCAATACAAGTTACCACAAATTGAATGTTCATTGTTTAACGCATGTATGTACTATGGCGGTAGCTAGTGTGGTTGTTGGTCATGGTGGTGGTGGTGGTGATGTGCATGCAGTAGAGCAGAGCATGGTGGTAGCCTTTTTTGTGTGTGCAGGTTTTGTTGGTGCACCAGCAGCATTAGGAAGCATGAAGGATTAGCATGTAGATTATTAGCAACATATCAGCTTTTTAAAAAAAACATTGTATATGTATTTGTATCGGGCCTAAAATTTCAAAGTTACAAAAAAAACTTATTTGTATCGGGCTGCAGTTCAAACGTTACAAACAAAGTCACTATTTGTTCCGGGCAAAAGTAATTTTTAGTTATAAATTAAGTCAAATGTATCGGGCATATTAAACTTTAGCGTTACAAATAACTGCATGTCCTACCTTTCAAACATGTTTTTTGTAACGGTCAACATAGAAGCCCGATACAAATAGCTTGTTATTTGTAACGAACAGTAGCCCGGTACAAATAACATTTGTATTTGTAACACCCACAAACGTAACGCCTAAAATTCGTCCGAAATGTATGATTTTGCCCGATACGAATAGAGTTTTTTCCACTAGTGTGTGTACCACAGAAGTGTGAGGAGCTAAAACGGATAATCATGGAGGAAGGTCATGATACCCCGTATTCAGTGCATCCTGGAGGTGATAAGCTGTATAAGGATTTGAAGAAGGTGTTTTGGTGGCCTAGGATGAAAAGGGAAGTGGCTGAATTTGTAAGCAAGTGTCTTACTTGTCAGAAAGTGATTGAGCATAAGAGACCACAAGGAGAATTCTAACCACTGCAAATACCAGGATGGAAGTGGGATTACATATCAATGCACTTTGTAACTTGCTTGCCAAAGTGGAGGAATCAAAATGATACCATATGGGTTGTGGTGGATAGGCTTACTAAGTCAACGGTGTTTATACCAATGAAGGAGACTTGGAGGATGGAACAACTTACAAAGTCTTATATAAAGCATGTTGTGAGTCTACATGGAGTTCCAAAGGATATCGTTTCAAATAGGGGTTCTAGGTTTCTTTCGAAATTCCAGAAAAGTGTCCAGGAGAACTTTGGTAGAACGTTGGAAATATGTACAGCTTTCCATCCAACAACCGATGGACAAACAGAGAGAACCATACAAACTTTGGAGGATAGTCTAAGAGCTTGTGTAATCACTAGTACAAAAAAACACATTTGCTGCGCATCATTTGCTGCGGTTATTTATGATGCACAGCAAATGAGTTAGATTTTTTTTTAATAATAAATCAAAATTATTTATGTAATTTGCTGTGGTTATAATTTTATTAGACCTGCAGCAAATGAAAAAAATCAGGCCCTACTTAAAACAACCCAAGCCCAACACCCTCCCCATATATAAGTCTCCCTCAATTGAAACCCTAACCTAAAATCACCGTATTTCACTCTCACTCTACTCGCGCGACTCTCTCTTTCTACTCTACTAAACTTTCAGATCTGTCTTTCTCTCTCAATCTCGTTCTAAAATCATCTCACACTCTCACACTATCACTCTCGTCCCTCCCATTTCACACTAAAATAAATATGGTACTGGTTTTTTGGGTCGATTTCTGGGCGTGTTTAAGATGAATATTGGGCGATTTTTGGGTCAATTTTTGGGCGAGTTTGACACGAGTTTCATGTAGATCGAGGTAATTTCTCTTATTTTCTTCCTTATTTTCGATTTTTTTTTCATTCTTGTAATTGCATTATCGATTTTTTTCCATTCTTGTTATTTCTCTTATTTTCTTCGTTATTTTCGATTTTTGACACGAGTTCCATGTAGATCGAGGTAATTTCTCTAATTTTCTTCGTTATTTTCAATTTTTTACACGAGTTCCATGTAGATAGATTTTTTTGGGTTTCAAGGCTTCGAATTTGAGGGCTTGGATTTTTATTCAAGTTAGTTTTTTTGTTTTTGTTGTTTTTATTTGATCCTATTATGTTTTTGTTGTTTCGATTTGATTGTGGAATGTGGTTTGGATTTGGTTTTAACTCTATTTCGATTTGATTGTGATTGTGGTTTTAAATCTGGTGTTTAGTTGTCTGCTGTTGGTGTTTGTGCTTTGCTTCCGTGTTTCTAGTTTGATTCTTAGGTGGAGCATGGTTTGTGTTTGTTTCTGTGTTTGGTGTATTGAATCAGCATATATCACTTTGCTTAATTTGACCTACATAAGTAAGTAATGAAAGATATCTAGCATTGTACAAATAACAAATAAAACAATCGATTTACTGTGAAGATGAATAATTTACTATTGAATTGACTAACAATGCTTTTGATGTTGCTTCTTCTATTCCTTCTCAAAACAACAAGATGAAGATGGATAATAGTAGTAGTAACAATATTAATAATCCTGATTTATGATGAATAGATTAACAATGCTGTTAAGAACTATTGATTAACAATGCTTTCTTTATCAAACACGTTATGTCTGAAGATGATTTCTTTACTATAGAATGCAGGTTGAGGTTAGTAAATTCACTGAAGGAGTCAATGACAAGGCAATGCGTCCTAATGGCTTGCCTGAATGCTTGATATGATACGATATGATTTTTAGTATACTCTTGTTTCTCTTGGTTGTCTCTGATGTTGTGTATGCCTTATTTTATTCAACAATGTTTTGCTTTGAAATTTGTTATCCCAGCTTGTCAGAAGGAAGCAGCTTTGGGTTCCATAATAGAGGTTGTTCAGACTGTGAAGCAGCCACGATCTCTCAGTCAATCTGTGTCAGTGAGAGAGTGACTGAGTGACTTGAGTAAGCGTGAGAGAGTGAGTGACAGAGAATAATAGTCTCTGTGAGACAGAGAGAGAGAGAGAACAATTGCATCTCTTATGGTGATGCAATTGTTGAATGATGATCGAGTCCCTTATAGTCCGACAATTGCTTGATAGAAAATGAGTCCTTTTTCATAAGACACTAATTATTTCCAAATGATGAAGGGAATCAAGTGATGACCATGGTCAACATCATTGAGGTTTGAGTTGCTCCAGGCTTAAAAACCCTTGAAGTAGCCTAACTCGAATGGTGGGTGATCGTACCACTTCCCTGATGGAGATATTATGTCAGCAAAACATAAATATATATAGTCTATTGCGTGTTTTTGTGCTGCGGTTGTGTTCTTGTGGCTATTGCTGTGATGTTGGTTGAATGATAATATATGAATGCTTGTGAATGAATTTTGCTTGTTTATGTATGAGTTATGAATGAGAACACTATAAAATAAATATGATTGAATGAGACTACTATATAAAATGATTGAACAAAGAAAATGGTTTGATGGTATGGATGCTGAATGAGATATTTGAGATGATTAGCTTATGATTGATTTTATGAATGAAGTATGGGTTTATTTATGAATGTTAATGCTGAATGAATGAATAAGAAAGGAATGGTTAAATGAATGTATAGATATGGTTGAATAGAAGTGTATTTTTTTGTGATAGATGTAATTCAATTGAAAATAATTGATTCTATGTATGTATAACATTTCAGCTCTAATTTTGCTTTAAACAAAAAAAAAAAAAAAAAATTATTTTTTTGGGTGCTTATTTGCTGCGGTTATTCACAAAACCGCAGCAAATAAGTGTTTTTTTTGGTGGGAAACTACACTATTTGCTGCGGTTCTTTGTAAAACCGCAGCAAATAGTGTAGTTTCCCTCCAGTTTCTGGTGTGTTATTTGCTGCGGTTACCTGAATAACCGCAGCAAATAACCCAATTTTTTGCTGTGGTTAAACCGCAGCAAATAACCCAATTTTTTGCTGCGGTTAAACCGCAGCAAATAAAATTTCATCATTTGCTGCTGCTATAAGTGATGCGGTTCAAAACCGCAGCAAATGCCCGGGAAAAAACCGCAGCAAAATGCATTTTTTGTACTAGTGAATGAATTTTCAAGGGAATTGGGAGGATCACTTAGATCTCATTGAGTTTTCATACAACAATAGCTACCATGCAAGCATTCGCATGGCACCTTTTGAGGCTTTGTATGGAAGAAAGTGCAGAAACCCCTTATGTTGGGGTGACATAAGTGAGACAGTTATTTTAGGACCTCAATTGATTGAAGAAACCACAGATAAGATAAGATTAATACAAGCAAATATTCCAGCAGCACAAGATAGACAAAAGTCTTATGCGGACCAAAAACGCCAGGAAGTTGTGTTTGAAGTTGGTGATAAGGTGCTACTTAAGGTATCACCAATGAAAGGTGTAATGAGGTTCGAAAAGAAGGGGAAATTAAGCCCGGAATATATAGGACCCTATGAGATCTTGCAAAGAGTTGGAAAAGTTGCCTATAAACTAGCATTACCAATGGAGTTGAGCAAAGTTCACAATGTCTTCCATATGTCTCAACTAAGAAAATATGTTCCGGATGAGTCACATGTGTTACAGCCTGAAACGATAGAGTTAGACCAAAGTTTGACCTATGAAGAAAGGGCAATTAAGATCCTTGATATTAAGGTTCGGAATACTCGTAGGAAAACTGTAAAAATAGTAAAGGTGTTGTGATCTAACCAAGAAACCGAAAAAGCTACTTGGGAGGCTGAAGATATGATAAGAGAAAAGTATCTAGAGTTATTTCAAGTTATGTAGACACCTAATTTAGTCCCCCTGTCCCGCGGTAGGACTCTGTGATGATTATAAAAAAAACCTCATTTCTTTAGAAGATTGGATAATCGAGTATACTTAGGCATACAAAATAAGTTTAGGATATTATAAAAGGCCCATTCATATTTAACGGACGATAAATAAATAAATTAATTAATTAATTAATAATAATAATAATAATAAATAAAAATAAAAAAAATCTTTCAAAAACGCAGCGCAGTTAATTTAGTCACGCTGACAGCTCAGCGTGACTAAGGTAACAGCGCTACCCTAGCAGCGTTGTAGGGTTTCTCGCGCTACAGGGCCAGCGCGATTCAGTGTACCACGATAGCAGGCCAGCGCAATTAGGGTTCCCACGCTGCTATAAATATCTTCATTTTCTTCATTTCTCAAAAACTTTTTTACTCACTTTTCCCTTACACTAAAATAATCCGAAATATTGTTTTTCTATCATCTTCATTTTTATAAATAGCTACTTATTATTATTTTACTATTTATTTTATTTAAAAAGTGGCTACAAACTTTGATAATACTAAAACAATAATTCGACTCTGCCCAAATTAACACTCGACGACTCCAATCTTCATACGAGAAGTGGTACGTTTCCTGAGAGCCCTAAAAATCAAACTTGTAGATTTCTTGTTGTTGGTTTTCCGAATCATTTACCACTTTTATCATTTTATTTTTGTTAAAGGACTTAATTTGAATTAATGTATCACATTAAATGAAGATAATTTTTGGACAAATTGTATCATGCTAAGAACCTTGAATTAATCTTAACAACAATTTGACTAAATTAATTAGTTTTATTTGATTTCACCTTAATGATAGTAATTTTGTATTAGGTTCTAAATCAATTTATGGGTTCTTTGTATAACTTGTGTATGATTGAGAGAAAACTAGTAATGGCCGCCTACGGGCTAATATGATGCACTCCGCCATATTAGTACCTTCACCCCTGAATCCAACCTTTGGTTCGTAAGATCATAACTTGGAGTAATCCCCATGGTATCTGTAGACACCTAATTTAGTCCCCTGTCCCGCGGCCGGACTCTATGATGATTAAAAAACTCATTTCTCTAGAAGATTGGATAATCGAGTATACGTGGGCTTAAAAATAAATCTCATTCTTATCTCACGGACCTTTTTATCCAAATGCCTCTTTTACTATTTTAAATAAATGAATAAAATAAAATAATAATAATAAATAAAAAAAATGTTTCAAAAACGTAGCGCGGTTAATTTAGTCACGCTGACAGCTCAGCGTGACTAAGCTAACAGCGCTACCCTAGTAGCGTTGTAGGGTTCCCTGCGCTACTGGGCCAGCGCGATTCGGCGTACCACGCTAGTAGCCCAGCGCGATTAGGGTTCCCACGCTGTTATAAAAACCCGCATTTCCTTCATTTCTCAACACGTTTTTTTAACTCACTTTCTTCCTCATACTTAAATAATCCGATTATTGCTTTTAACAACCTTTTTTTATTATAATTATTTATTATTTTATTTGCTATTTATTTTAATAAAAAGTGGCTACAAATTTTAATAATATCGAAACAATAATTTGAAACTCCGCCCAAATTAATACTCGACGAAGACAATCTTCAAAGGAGAAGGTACGTTTCTTGAGAGCCCTAAAGATCATGTTTATGGACTTTAAGTTGTTGTTTCAATATTTATTTATCTGCTTTATCACGTTATTATGTTAAAGGACTTAAAATTGATTGTTTGCAACGCTTAATCAAGATAATTCTTTCGGACAAATCTAATCATGTTAGCTCCCTAAATTGATTTTAATAACGGTTTGAGTTAAATTAATTAGTTTTTTTTGTGATTCATTAACAATTTAATGCTTTTTTGTGAATTTTGTAATGATATTTTTGTGTGATTCTAAATGTAATTTCTGTATGGTTAAGAGGAAACTAGTAATGGCCGCCTATGGGCTAACCCGACGCACTCGTCATGTTAGTAACTTCGCCCCGAGTCCAATCTTTGGTTCGCCCGACCACAACTTGGAGTCATCCCCATGGGATCGGAGAGGATTCCGTGCAATTTAGACAAAAGTCCCTTATCGAGTCCCATTCGTATCGAATCTAAATACACGGTTTATGAGTTTAGTTCCTAAAACTCATTGGCGACTTCTTACTAGCATCGTCCGTATTCATATATTATTATCTCACTCGAAAAAAAAAGATAATAAAAAAAAAACAAAAATAGCGTAGTGCGACAGACTTTGTCACGCTAACGTCGCAGCGTCACAAAGTTTGCCGCGCTGCACCTGCAGCGTGACAAGCTTTGTAGCGCTGCACAGTCAGCGTGACAAACTCTGTCACGCTACCACGCTAGCGCGACTGAAATTCCTGCGCTCTTGTTTTTTTGCAAAATACTTCTAAAAAAGTTTATTTCACCTTTCCTTAAGCCAATTTTTTAGGTCTAACTCGACCTATGGACGGCTTGGGAAAGGTGACCAAAAAAATTTGGAACCCTAAAAATCCGGGGCCCCTACAAGTAGTTTCTACAGTTAAATTTATAAGAACTAGTAATTCAGTCATAATTGTTTGCAAAGGCAACAATNGATTATACACTTATTATATTTAGAACATTTGCATATTTTTAGTCATAATGCATACATGTAACATACACTTGGCCTCCATGTGTTTGAAACATGCCTTAGGATTACCGTGATACTTCTACATTTCGGGGAGGAACTATTGACTTGGTGGGGCCCATGGTCTCTAAGCAACCGAGCAAGATAGAACCTTATCCCAACTACATCAATTTCTAAGCCGCCCATGGTACTTAGATGGGAGAAACTTCATATCTAACGGTTATTATACCGCAAAGTGTTGGAGCACACTCCTTAGATGTAGAACCCTTTTGACTGACCATGACTGACCGTACTTTGACTGCATTATTTAGTAATTATCTGCTTCCCTTTTATTTTATAAAGTTGCTTGTTTTGTTTTTTATATTTTGTGCATATGTAGATTTTCTGAGGTTTTCAAATCAATTTTAATTCACAATATATTATTAGCTACCTAAATTAATTGATTACGTAAAATATTTTCCATAATTTTAAATTATATTCTTTGATATTATTTGATTGCTTGGAAGATTTTTATGCACCAATATATTTGATTTAGTTAATAAAATATTGCAAAAGATATTATTAATCAAATCCTTGATCTTCTTAGGATTTGATTAATAGAATCTTTGATTAAATAGAAACTAACTTATACACTTAACATTTATTAGAAAATTCAAATAATATTAACGATTTCAAAAATACTTTAACTTTTTGAGATTTTTAATATAATTCGAATCTTTTGGGAATTTACTAATTAATTCCTTTCATTTAGAATTTTATTAGTTTAATTCCAAATTTCTAATAAATCTAACTATCTCACTTTCCCTTGTATTATTTTCAAAAAATCAAACACTTAGAATAATTTTTTTTT
>PYUH01001143.1:472573-548517 GCA_016808085.1 Suaeda aralocaspica | reverse complement strand
TCAAAAAACTCAAAAAAAAAATCCATCAAGGTTAATTATGATATTTATATTTTTTATTAATTTTTTATGAGTTTCCCATCAATTAACCTTGATTGTTATAACTCTAATTGTTGAGTCTCGTTTCTCTTTTCTTCTATCTTTTTTTGTCTTCCCTCATCATCTCTTTGTAAGGATCCAATAATGATAATCTGAAAATTACTTATTGGTTGACAATGCACGATTTTGATAAATGTTTTTAATAACTCACATACAAATAACATCATCACCAATCTTTCAAAAGTTCGGTCTAATAATAGGCCCATTTAGGCCTAAATAACGTATATATGGGCAACATGGACATGAATCCAAACCCATTAAATACAAATTTAATGATAACTTAGCAAAAATCAATAGAAACTTGCAGCGTAAATAACTGTACAACGCTACACAAATAGCGCAACTCTTCTAATTGCGCTACACTGTTAGCGTCACAAGTTTAATAACGCTACCTTGCTAGCGCTACTTCTTTTGTCACGCTACAAAGCTAGCGCTAGAACTTTTTTTGCGCTAAAAAGTCATGTATTTGAATAGTTTTGATGAATATGTAGCATTTATTTGAAATTACTCATACACATTTAAATCATAATTAACCCCAACTAAAAGGGTTTAAAGTTATTTTAGAGCCCGTTATGGTTCAATAAGAACCCACTTTGGTTTTTTTTTTCAACATTTTATCTATTAACACATACTGAATGGACACATTCTTGTAAGTGCAATCATTATAATATGAAATTGCAAGGGTTGCTACATATTATTGGCATACAAAATGATGAAAAAATGCCTAATGTAAACAAAAGAAAATTTGTTTGCTTTAGAAAGTGATAATATGTGCTATATTACTACGTTTTTCTAAGCACTCCATCCCACCTTTGCATCAAACGCATCATTCTAAGTGTTTCAATTATGAGCCCATGGTTCAACCTACTCCTAAATGTTTGATTTAGAATCTATTGATCAATAGACCCAAGGTCTATAGTTTGGACTGAAATATAACGAAGTTTCAATCAATTATGGTCATTATTTAAAATTCTTCAAATGCAAGCTCAAGAAAATCCGAAGAACATTATTCAAGACGATGTAGACGCGTACATACAAGAAACATGATTTGGACCAAAACTAGAACTCCATTCACTTTCCTAGTTTAATTTCTCTCTTTTCTTTTCTCCTTCTTTCATGGTAGAGTTTGAGACTTTTGCTGCCAAGTATCATTTATGTACTAATTTCAACTATCAATAAAATAAAATTTATTTCATCTTCAAATTGTACATTCTCTCTCTACTCATCATCTTGCTTAAACAATTACAAGTGAATGAACTCATCAAGATGAGTTAATCAACATGGCAATCAAGAACAAGTTAAAGCATAATTGACATAATATAGACTACGTTGTTCATATCAAATGCATCCTCAATTTGACGCATCCACACCTTGAACAACTTACTCTATATTTTGCATCCTTTAAATTAAATGTTTCAATTACTTAATTAAGTTATTGAAGCAAAGTGGTTCAAATAAATTCTCTTTTGGGCAACAAACTTTACTTTATTAACCATAGGCTCAGTCATCACGAGCCTAAAAGTTTAATTGAGGCTCAATTTAAGTCTCAAAAATTGGGGGCTCACTCCAAGTCCACTTAGTGTTTATTTAAAGATGCAATACACCAACATAAGAGGCACCTTTGAAACCCTAAAAATGTCTCCCTTATCTTGAATAACCTATATTATGATCCACTTTCTTGGTAGCNCTATGATCCACTTTCTTGGTATCCCATTTGTGCCTAAATGCATAGCTTGTTTCTTTCAACATACATCAAACTTAGCCTAGGGATAGGAATAATACGAGGACATAAATTAAAATGCAACTCCATGAAGCAAATAATGTTAAAGTAACTCTAATTTTGAATTCAAGCAAATGGAAATGCATGAAAAGTTGTCAACAAGTAAAGTTTTAAGTAATAGAGTTGCTCAAGTTTAAGAACAAGTTTGTAGCATAGTTTGGGTTAATTATGGGTATTTGAGCCTTCTTTTCCATTTCTTTCTTACACCCTAAGCTTAGCCACGATACAGCCCTGAAAAAGCCCTCCTTGAGGTATAAAAAACTGCAAAAAACTTGTATCTTTACCTTTAACACATCAATAACTCAGAAGCAAGAGCTACGTAAGACCTGATTCCAACTCGAATTGGATACGTATGCAACCTTTCATAAGGTGCGGTCTTAATAGTCCTACATCTTAAGGACAGGTAACATGAGTAAAATTTTAAGGGCCCATGAAAAAAAAGGTTCTTTTGAACACAAGACTCACCTAAGGTCTTGGATACTGTTTTATTTTAAGACACACAACCGTCCTTAAAAGAAAATCGCCTTAATGTCACATAAAGCAAGTCATTTTCTTCTACACATATCATCCTTCTTTCCTTTTTTTCACACTTACTCTTCTTCATCAAGCTTCTTTCCTTTCTCATGCTCATCATCATCAACTCTTATAGTGTCATCTTTTAACTCAAACACTCACATACTTCCTTTACTCATTCCTTTTTATTCCGCAAAATCATCCAACTTCTTCATTTTCTCTTAAAGAATGAATTTTCATAACTATCTTATACCTATCCATGGCAGCATGAGGCATCACTTTGACTCCATATCATCCTCTCATCACCAAAATCTTTCCTATCTCTTCTAGTTTTGGTCTTCATAAACTTCACAACTCGTCTACTTCAAGCATTATCATCTTCAACACTTCAAAACTTGAGCAAGCATTTATAACATTGATCTCTTATTTCTTTAAAGAGATTCACATTACTAATAGCCAATAGTTAAATTTTTAACAAACTTCTCAAACAAGACAATCACGAAAGTATAAGATGATGGCTCATAATCTAAGATCAAATGAGCAAGCTAAAATCACTCCCCTTTGAATCATAAGCGTTGTCAAGCACATTATACAACAGCCGTAATCAAATTTGGATCCTTAACTTCTACTATTCTTTCTTCCTCATTCTCCTCGTACAAAAAAATAATCATTTAAAAAAAAACCGATTTAGGGTAAGTTGAGATACCCCCATCCCTTGCTAACTCATGCTATGGCACCTCCGTGCTCATCTGTGCAATTTTTTTTTTGTTTTCCTCGTTCTTATTTGTAGCTAATTTGAGCATACTTACAGTATAACTAGCTTGTACATACTCTTCAGCTAGTTTTGTATAGTATACATATTTGTGACCTTCCTTGTTGCTATAATTACACCACCTTATACACCCCGGGGGCTACATTCTTTTCAAAATTAGTTATGAAGCCACTTGCTTCAAAATCTCATTAAGCTTATGACATTTGCTTGTTTCCCCTTATGAAAAAAAAACATGGAAGTTGTCTCACTTGAAACTTCATTTTGGCGATTATTTTTTGGGAGAAAGTCGGATAACCCTCCACAAAATATTGCCATTTTTTCCCCTACTCGGACCCTCAGTCTCAAAATATAGCTATTAGTTATATGTCAAAAATAAAAGGCCCAAGGTCTAATCAGTAATACAAGAACAATTAATGAAGTTAAACTTGAAAAGCTTTTACAAAAAAAAAANAAAAAAAAATTTTAAAAAAAAAAAAAAAAAAAAAAAAAAAGAGCCAAAAATTTAAAAATAGCGTAGCATCACAGACTTTGTAGCGCTAAATGAGGACCGCCACAACATTTTCAACGCTACTTAACAAGCCCAACAAATTATGCAGTGCTCCATAGTGTAGCGCAACAAAGTTTGTCACGCTACACCAGCAACACTACTAATTTTCTTGCGCTATGTCATTTGAGGTAAAATTAAGAGCTTTTTTACTTTTATCATACTAAATAATGGGATAACTGATTTCTTATTCTTGGAGCACATTGCTTCATAAATATTAAGATCATTTTCAGTTTTGGTTATAAATTAAGAGCTTATTACTCTTATAATTAAAATAAATTAATCAAGAGCATTTTCACTTTTTGATTATTAATGAAGAACCCATAACTCTTATAATAAACTAATCAAGAGCACTATCACTTTTGATTATTAAATTAGGAACCTACCCCTCTTAAAAATGTCGAAATATATTAATCATGACATTTAAAAGCCAACGAGTCATACTAATCAAGAGCACTTCTCAATAGTTTATGGAGCATTATACTTCATTCTATAACATCATTTAGAGAATCATTTGCCAAAGCACTTTTGTTTGATAAAATAAAAGCATACTACTCTTACAATGCTTGGAGCATTCTTCAATAATCATTATAAAACAAATTTATTTCATATGCTTGAACATTTGTATGACTACATTTGAATAAGTTATAACAAATAATTCTCTAAATCAACATGTAAGCACAAATTCATCTCATATTTCTCAAAATTATCTTAATTAAAGAATGTTTGAGATAGAAGCACTTACATTACAAAAGAAGAAGCACATAAAGGAAACAGCAGAGTAGCGCAAGACAATGTACTACGCTAACACCTCAGCGTCAAAAACCTAAACACGCTGCCTTAGTAGCGCAACTAATTCTACCACGCTACAACATGTAGCGCGACTAATTCTGCAGCGCCATCACTCAAGCCCAGTAATGAAACCATGCCAATGTCCCTACACAACACTACCATGTATTATCAATTGAACATTAACTTTTATAATTTGAGCAACATTTCAAACACAACAAATGAAAAAACACTCACTTGGGAGCGTGGTAACAGCAACCGTGCTAAAGGTCTTAGCACCTAATCTACTGTCGCGCTGACGCATCAACGTGGTTAGCCTTGTGACGCTACAGGGCAAGCGTTCTTGACTGTAAAATGCTTTGAGTTTGTTTTTGATGTTGATCCCTTTTCTCCCTCCTTTATCAAAAATACTCAAAAGGAAAAATACATTGAATTAAGGTTTGTGATTTTATGACAACATCATTAGATTTTGTCAACAATTCTAGTAAATAAGAGAATATACTCTAAATAGTAATAAGTGAACAAATTTATTATCTTTTTTTCAATAATTTCGGTAAATAAGCAAATTTACCTAAAGTAGCAATAAATAAGCGAATTTATTACATTTTTTCAATAATTTCTATAAATAAGCGAAATTACTCGAAATAGTAATAAATAAACGATTTTATTACAATTTTTCAATAATTTCAGTAAATAAGCGAATTTACTCGAAATAGTAATACATAAGCGAATTTATTACATTTTTTTCAATAATTACAGTAAATAAGCGAATTTACTCGAAATAGTAATAAATAAGCAAATTTATTACATTTTTTTTCAATAATTTCAGTAAATAAGCGAATTTACTCGAAATAGTAATAAATAAGCGAATAATTTACATTTTTTCAATAACTTCAGTAAATAAGCGAATTTACTCAAAGTAGAAATAAAAAAGCGAATTTATTCCCTTTTTCAATAATTTTGGTAAATAAGAGAATTTACTAAAAATAGTAATAAATAAACGAATTTATTATATTTTTCTCAATAATTTCAGTAAATAAGTGAATTTACTCCAAATAATAATAAATAAGCGAATTTATTCCCTTTTTCAATAATTTTGGTAAATAAGCTAATTTACTCAAAATAGTAATAAATAAGCGGATTTATTGCATTTTTCCAATAATTTCAGTAAATAAGCGAATTTACTCAAAATAGTGATAAATGAGTGAATTTATTATATGTTTTCCATAATTTTGGTAAATGAGCAAATTTACCCAAAATGGTAAGAAATAATTTTTTTTTAAAACAATTTCAGTAAATGAGCGAGTTTACTCAAAATGAAGTTTATTACCTTTCTTTCTAAAATTCCAGTAAAAAGAAAATTTATTCAAAATACTAAATAAACAAATTTATCTGCTAAGTGTTAAATGTTTTGATAAATAAGCGAATTTATTAAAATCTGTTTCTATAAAGGAAAGTCGATTTCGGTGTCGAGAGCCATTGCTTTCTAAAATTTGATACACCCATTGGTCAATGAAGAGCTCATGGCTCTGGATATGGAAGTCTTGATAAACGATTCGAGCGTACTTTGATTGTCGTCTTACTCAGTCTCAATCAAAGTGGGGGCTAACTGTAGACACCTAATTTAGTCCCCCTGTCCCTCTGTGATGATTTAAAAAAAAAAAAAAAAAAAAAAAAAAAAAAAAAAAAAAAAAAACTCATTTTGTTAGAAGATTGGAATAATCGAGTATACTTGGGCATAAAAAATAAGTTTCGGATATTATAAAGGCCCATTCATATTTAACGATAAATAAATAAATAAATAAATAAATAAATAAATAAATAAATAAATAAATAAATAAATAAATAAATAAATAAATAAATAAATAAAAATAAAAAATAAAAATAAAAAATAAAAATAAAAAATAAAAGTAAAAAAATCTTTCAAAAACGCGGCGCAGTTAATTTAGTCACGCTGACAGCTCAGCGTGACTAAGGTAACAGCGCTACCCTTGCAGCGTTGTAGGGTTTCTCGCGCTACTGGGCCAGCGCGATTCAGCGTACCACGCTAGCAGGCTAGCGCAATTAGGATTCCCACGCTGCTATAAAAATCTTCATTTTCTTCATTTCTCAATAACTTTTTTACTCACTTTCTCCCTTACACTAAAATAATCCGAAATATTGTTTTTCTATCATCTTCATTTTTATAAATAGTTACTTATTATTATTTTACTATTTATTTTATTTAAAAAGTGGCTACAAACTTTGATAATATTGAAACAATAATGCAACTCTGCCCAAATTAACACTCGACGACTCCAATTTCCATACGAGAAGTGGTACGTTTCCTGAGAGCCCTAAAAATCAAACTTGTGGATTTGTTGTTGTTGGTTTTCCGAATCATTTACCGCTTTTATCATTTTAGTTTTGTTAAAGGACTTAATTTGAATTAATGTATCACATTAAATGAAGATAATTTTTGGACAAACTGTATCATGCTAGGAACCTTGAATTAATCTTAACAACGATTTGACTAAATTAATTAGTTTTATATGATTTCACCTTAATAATAGTAATTTTGTATTAGGTTGTAAATCAATTTTTGGGTTCTTTGTATAACTTGTGTATGATTGAGAGAAAACTAGTAATGGCCGCCTACGGGCTAATATGACGCACTCCGCCATATTAGTACCTTCACCCCCAAATCCAACCTTTGGTTCGTAAGATCATAACTTGGAGTAATCCCCATGGGATCGAAAGGGTTATTCGTGAAATTTAGATTACCGTCCCGTATTCGTGTCCCATTCGTAATCAATCTAAATACACGGTTTATGAGTTTGATTCCTAAAACTCATTGGCAACTCCTTACTAGCATCGTTCGTATTCGTTGATATTATCTCACACGAAAAAAGACTAAAATAGCGTAGCACGACAGACTTTGTCACGCTAACGTTGCATCGTCACAATGTTTGCTGCGCTACACTTGCAGCGTGACAAACTTTGTAGCGCTGCACAGTCAGCGTGACAAACTTTTTCATGCTACATTGCCAGCGCGACTGAAATTCCTGCGCTCCTGTTTTATTGCAAAATACTTCTAAAAAAGTCTGTTCCACCTTTTCTTATGCCAATTTTTTAGGTCTAACTCAACATATGGACGGTTTGGGAAAGGTGACCAAAAAATCTTGGGACCCTAAAATCCAGGGCCCCTACAGGTTAGTAGGTAGAGTTACGGGGATGTAACTCGATTCTTAACGGGGGTAGAGTGCGATCTAATTTCGAGTGTTTTTTACCCTTAATTTTGCAAGTTTTTACGAGTTTTTACGACTTTTAAGTAAAGTTTTTTGTCTGTCCACTAAAAAGTTGTCAAGCAAAAGTTAAGAAAATGTCTCAAGTCTACAACAACATACTATTATAAGAAAAAGCCTTAACTTAATGTAGTCTCTATTCAAGTTTCATACAATAATTTACATAAAGTTTCGAGACGAAACATCTTTTAAGGCGGGTAGACTATAATACCGCATATTTTCACGTATTTTAAGAAATTATTTTCTTATTTTATACGTATGTTTTAATATTTTTATTGAGAATTTATATTCAATAAGAATATTAAAGAAAAGAATTTAAATAAATTTTAATCAAAATAATTATTTTGTGTTAATAAATAATATTTTATGTTTTATTAAATATTTTGAAACCCTTATAAAAAATAGAATTTTTAGAGTTTCCTTAATTATTTTAAAACAAGGGCATAAAAGTAATTTCAAGCATTAAGGGTATTTGTGGAATTGCACCAAATCCTACTTTGGGGCCTATAAAAACCCCTTAAAACCTCCATTTTCAAATTTATTTTAAAACAAATACCTTATATTTTCACGTATTTTAAGGAATTATTTTCGTATTTTATACGTATGTTTTAATATTTTTATTAAGAAATTATATTCAATAAGAATATTAAACAAAAGAATTTAAATAACATTTAATCAAAATAATTATTTTGACTTTATAAATAGTATTTTGCCAAAATTGATGGGAAAAATCCCAACTTTCACCCATCGGCTCAAAATAATCCATACTTTGCTAAATCCCATTATAATCCGATGTTGGATAAAAAATTCCCTATATGGACCAAATGACTTGTAACCTGTTTAACAAGTCATGTTTCATCTTTATCATCCCTTTATCGTCACTATCATCATCATCCCTCACGTTCTTTTATCTGCAGCTCTAGCCATCATCATCACCATCAGTCCATCACCATCACCCTTTCCTCTTCCTTCTTCTCATCACCACCATCATCACCACTACCATTAACCAAAATGACCACATAAACATCACCATCCATCTTCCTCTTCTTCTCACCACCATCACCGTCATCATTATCACCACCCACAAGGCTACAACCCAAAACCAAAACCATAACCCACCCAGAATGACCACCATAAAAAACCCAAAGATCCCAAATCGAAACTCCATTGCCACACGCCCACGCATGAACCCCAAACCTAAACTCGAACTCAATACCCATAATCCAAATATTCCACCATCCCGAAACTCAAGGGGGGAAATACTCAGTTGAAGCAATTTCTTTATTCGATGAATGGAGAAACCCTAATTGGGTTTGATTGTCGCTGAGGGAGTGGGTGTTTGAGGGGGAAGGGGGAGGGTTTTGGCTTATGGGGGACAAGAAGGGGCACGGGACAAGACGACAGGTGGAGAATAGGGTGGTGGGGTGTCTAGGTGTTGGGGCTTATGGCTGCCAAAGGTGGTTGGCTGGTGGTGACTGCCAAGAGGGGTGGTTGATTTTTAATTTTTTAATTAATCTGATTTGTTAAATAATGGGGGTGAGTTAAAGAATATAGAGGGATGAGAGGCTAATTAGATGGATTTAACCTACACATACCTGCAAAAACCTGCTGTAACAGGTTAAAATTACAAGAGGTCCATATAAGGAATTTTTTGTCCAACATTGGATTATAATGGGATTTAGCAAAGTATGGATTATTTTGAGCAGATGAGTGAAAGTTGGGATTTTTCCCATCAATTTTGGCTAATATTTTTTGTTTTATTAAATATTTTGAATAGTTTCTAAAAATAGAATTTTTAGAGTTTCATAAATTATTGTAAAACAAGGGCATAAAAGTAATTTCAAGCATTAAGGATATTTGTGGAATTGCACCAAATCCTACTTTGGGGCCTATAATTAAATACCCCTTAAAACCCCGATTTTCAGATTTATTTTGCAACTTGGTGATTTAGGATTCCAAAAGTTTAGAGAGAGAAAGAGAGAAAAAAAAGGGAGAAGAGTTCGAACAAAAAAAAATTTTTTTTTGTTCGGAAATTTCCGAAGGGGGAAAAAAATTTCGTTGCTTTTGTTTGCCAGAGCCTCGGCGCCGTCCGCCCACTCGCAGGCCACCGCTGCCTCGCCATGGGCCACTGTGCGCCACCCTTCTCCCCTTATATTGGTATTTTCAAAACTCTAATAAAAAAAAATTCTTCTTCTTTCTTTTTGATTCAATTTGTAAATTAATGTCTGTATTTATGATTAATCATGTTTTTATAAGTTTCAATCATGTTTTTATGAAGTTATGATTTATTTTAAAGCATGAAATTATTCGCTGTTCATGAAATTTTAGATTAGGGTTTATAAAAATATGAAATTCTTGATTTTTATGGGTTTTAATGACTTAAATTTCAATATTATGATCATGAATTGTTGTTGGGTGAATTTATGATGATTTTATGAAGTTTAGATTGATTTTTAAAGGCTTTAACACAAATTATATTGCTGTCCAAATTTTGTAGTCATGAAAATCAATAAAATAAATATTATGAACATGTTTTGGTTTATGGAAAATTATTCTAAAGCATAGATTTGTTTCATAATGATGTTAGTAGATTGTAAAAGAGTTTTATGATGAATTTATGATGTTTTTATGAGTTTTTAATGAGTTTTAGATGGATAAATAAAGCTATAAATTTTTATTAACACTTATTTATGCCCAATAAAAATAGTAACATGCAATATAGTAAGTTATAATTACTTTTAGTGCATCTAAGTATTGTATATTGATCTTAGGACATGACTATAGTGTTTTACGATCAAAATATTATATTTAGAAAGGTTTAAGAGTGTTTTAAGAAGGTTTACAAAGCTGCCATTTTTGAAAATTCCTGAAAATCAAGTATTTCGTAATAGAAAAATTAAAGTAAAGTATGGAATTGAATAGAGACCATATAGGGAATGTTTTTGACAAGTTTCCAATTTAGAACGTTAGTTTAGAGTTGTTGTAGAACTTAGTCAACAAGGTTTTAATTTAGTTTCGGTTTCCGCTACGTAGGAAACTTCGAAATAGTCGACTTTTAGGAGTTGTGGCGGGTCACCACTACTTTACAAGGTACGTAAGTACTAAAGAAAAACATAGAAATTAGAATTCATGCTTGGTTGATCTTATATGTTATGTTGTTGTGCTAGTTTGGATTGCGAAATTGACATGCATGACAAGTTTTATTAGAAACATGATTTTATAATATTTTGACATTCCACGAATAGCAATATAAATTCTTCAACATTAAATTGGAATGTTATAATCAGTTTAAAATTGGTCATTAGCTTATTGAAGAAGAAAGGAAGTTAATTAAGTTGATTAGTTGGTTAAGCAACAAGAAAAAGTAGTTCGTGAATTTTTATTCACACAGTTAATAGAAGTGAATGAGCAAATATATATATGCATGTTGCCACTCACAGTTAAATGTGTGGTCAAGGAGAAAGTAGATAGTTAGCCACTCACAGTTAATGTGTGGTAAAGGAAGTTTAGTTTAATTAAAGGACACACCTAAGATTATTTTTAGAATCACTTTAATTTAAAGATAATTAATATGGCTTGCTTGACTTTATGCATGCTTTTATGTGATGTTGTATGTGAGTCATGACATTGTTAAACCGGTTAATCACGTAAAGTGAAAGGGGATTCGCACCAAAAATCTTGGAACGTATATACCTTGAGTATGACAAATAGGGGGGAGTCGTATGGAACAAAGATCTATGACTTCTAATAGGAGTACAAGACGTTGTACTCTATTATATTTTTAATGCGCTGGAATTTCGTCACTTTATGTAACATAGTAATACCTTCTTGGAGTTGCTCCCAAGTTGGTGCCCAATAGGGTGATTTTAAAGGAAAGGAAACACGTTCGATACGAGATCCAAAGATTAAACATAATAGTTAATTTGTTTATGTTCAGTTTATGCACAGGTGAAGAATTGCCAACGGTAAGATTTATGTATGTCTTATTATAATTTATGTTGTTCTTGTTGCATAGTCTTTAGTAGTTATGTACTCAGCTTTGCTGATTGTTTGTTTTGTGTGCATGGCTTTGTCTTGGACTTGGCCCTACGATGACCCACTTGTTGGCGAGTAGTTGTCTAGAATAAGAAAAGCTAGAGGTACGAGTGGGCATAATTCATTTCATAATGGGCTGGAGTGAGAGTGCTTGTTGTGCAGTCTTTATAGTTCTTATTTTTATTGCTTACGGAGTGACCTAACTACTATTTGGATGTTATTTTATTTTCAAAGTTTAAGTTTTGGTTTTAAGGGCCATTAATATGGTTCTGAATTGTAATAAAGTTTTAAGATGGTTTTTATTTTGGATGTTGGTTTGATTTTAGTTTTGAGATTGTTTTTGAGTTCATGTTTTAAATTGGTTTTGGTTTTTTTAAGATTTCCGCTGTAGTACTTTGATCAATGCCTTAGCCGTTATCACGGTGGCGGTAATACTTTGGTTTTTCCTCATTATTTAGGAAATTTGATAATTATATTTCTTTAATATTTATAATATGTTTTCTAGAAAAATCTAGAGTAGAAAGTTAGGAAATTCAAGGGTGTTACAAATGTGATATTTATTGGAATCTTAAAATTTATAAATTGTAACTTTTACTGTTATTTCACTTATCGGGTAAATATTGTATGGTACCGTTACAGATTTTTTCCTTATAAAAGGCCGATCACCTCACCTCATTTCACCATACATATCTACATGTTATCCTAATCTTTAAAATATTAATTCACAAACCGCATAAAAAAAAAAAAAAAAGAACAGCTATTTCACCATATACCTTTAAACTATTGCATAATGCGCCATATACCCTCAATGTTTCTAAAATGCATCATGTGCCCTTGAACTTTCAACTTAATTCACAATGAACCCTTATTTTGTTAATATTATTTTAACTACCTCTGCATTAAGATATTAAATTTGACTAATTATTATTTATATTAATTCAAATCAATTAAACATATTAACCAAATTAGTTTTACACAACCACCACTCTCCTTCATCATTACCTACTCTCCTTCCTCCTCTCTCTTTCTACAAACCCACTTCACCTACATTCTTTTTAATGGACCCATTTTTACGAAAATGCATGAATGTTTATCTTATCCACCACCGCAACACTATCTCAAACCCAAACTCCAACCATCAAACCCACCAACCTAAAATCCAACAAATTCGAAACCCGATTCCACCCCATAAACCAGCAAGTTAAAAACCACAAAAGTCATGGTAGACGTTTTGCGCACCTTGAATGATCTATTAATGTTCTGGAGAAATTAATGTTTTGAATTGTAAATGATATATTAGGATTATGATGACAAATTCAAAAGCAAAGAAGTGTTTGAATCTTCAAAGTAGTCAATACCAAATTGGGTTTTAGGAAATTTTTTAACGTGTGTTTCGAATTTCTTGGTTCTTGTCTTGGGGTTGATAGGTTTTGAATTTGTTGGGTTTGATGGTGGTAGATTTGGGTTGTAGGTTTGATGGTGGTCATTGTGGGTTTGGTGGTCGTGGGCAGATTTGGGTTGTAGGTGTTCATGGGCAAATTTGGGTTGTATGTTCAATGTGCTTGAACTATCCAGCAAAAATTTCTTAGAGTGGTCGGAAGATGAAAAAATGAACTTGAAAGCACAAAGACTCAAACATGTTATCATTCAAGATAATATTAATAAAGCACCTATAAATGATGATAGTTATCATTCATAATAAAGCACCCGGCTACACGCTCCAAAATTTTGGGTATTTTTTTCATATATTTGGATATTACCGGGTACCCGACCCGCTAATTCTTGATTTTAACCGAGTAGGGTTAAGGTAATGAAAATGGTATTTTCGAGTACCCGAAAACCCACTAAAACTATATGTCTTCATTAGAAAACGCAAAGTGACCATTCTCCGCTTTAAGTTTTTTTTTAAGCTGTGCTACCTTCCTTTTTCTTGCTCTAGCTATGCGGTCCTACTTAGTACTTAGTATATACTGCCTGTCCTTGTTATCATATAGTGAATGCTTTCCTTCTCACTATTTTACATTGCCTCTTTCATATTTTTATTTCTTTTTCATTTCATTAGCTCTCACAGTGACTCACTCTCTTTAGTTATACGTAATCCTACAAATATATGCTAATACATGCTATTGTGTTATTATGCAAAACTCACTAATGTATAGGATGCTATTATACTAATAATATGCAAGTTAAAAAAAATATTATGCTAATATTACGGTCCCACTAATAAAATTACTTGGGCACCCGTACACCCAATCCATTTAAATATAGCGGGCACCTGGAATTTTTGGGTAGGCAATGGGTAGTAAATATCAATACCCGGAATTTTGGGTACCCGCACTTTCGGGTACCCGAAAATGCGGGTACTCGCTAATGAACACCCCTATAGACCACACTGAGGCTCCAAGGTTTTTAAATCTGTTAGTGACTATAATTCAGCAATGTTCAGAATTGTAATGGTGTTACAATTTTGTGGTCAGCATGTTTTTGATGGACTAATGATTAAGAAAACTCTCTCCACTTTCCACGCAAATGAAATTATCATATCGCAGCAATAGTGCAACAAAGAACTCAAGAAATATTCTGAGTTGATTTCTTTACTACTTGTTGCTGAACAAAACTGTGATCTTCTTTTGAAGAATCACAACCTTAGACCAACTGGGTCTAAAGCATCGCATGAGGTAAATGCCATTGAGAAATTAGGTCCATGTGAAACATATAATGTCATTAGAGGTGCACAAGAAAGATTCCGTGGAAAAAGCCATGGAAATTACCGCGGGAGAGGAAGAGGACGTGGTAGAAATCAATTTCCCCCTAGAAATTATGAATTTAATAACTTTGATAAGCAAAAGGGGAAAGAAATTAATCCCTCTCCTCCAAAAGGAAGAGGCATATGTAATAGGTGTGGCATGAATGAGCATTGGATACATACTTGTCGTACTGCTAAACATTTGGTAGATTTATACCAAGCTTCTTTAAAGGGGAAAAGAAAAAATGCGGAAACAAATTATTTTGCTGAACCAAGTACCTCTATGCCAATTCAGGATGTCTTAGATTTCTTTAATGACGATTACAATAATGATAACAATAATTATGCTTTTAAGCATAACAATGACATGTAGTTTTTTTTAATGAATTTTAATTATCATGTTTTTATTTTTAGTACTTCACTTATTATATAATGTTTTCATTATATAAATAATATATGTTTTTCTTCTTCTAACCATATATTATAATTGTTATGAAAATATGGACAAGTCTGAATCCAAAATTACTCAATGCCTTTTGAATAGTGAAATAACACATACAATTTTGAAAAATAGAGATACTTTTTAGATTTGAAGATAATCCAAGCAAGTGTTCACACTACCTTTGGATCAACAAACTTGATAGAAGGCTCACGCATGTAATACCTCGTATTTTCACGTATTTTATGAATATAATTTCATAATTATTTAGAGTATCTTTAATATTTTATTGAAAAATAATTTAAATAAATAAATTGAAGAGAGAGAATTTAAGTAACTGTGACTTAAAATAACTATTATTATTATTATTATTATTATTATTATTATTATTATTGTTATTATTATTATTATTATTATGTTTTATAAGGTTTATAAGTTATTTTTATGTCACTTTAAATTTTATAAATATTTTAAGAAGTTTCTAGATTTAGATTTTTAAAGGTTTCCTTAATTGTTTTAAACAAAGACGTAAAAGTAATTTCAATCAATAAGGGTATTTTTGTATTTCACCTAAACCTAATTTGGGCCTATAAATACCCCATTAAATCAGAAAATATTCTGATTTAATTTTTGACTTTATGCTTTAGGATTTCAAAAAAAAAAAAAACAAAAGTTCGAAAACCCTATGTAATACCCCACATTTTCACGTATTAAAACAAGGTATTTTTGTATTTCATACGTATAACCTTCGTATTCATTCGTATAATTTTAGTATTTTTATTGAAAATTATGTTCAATAAAAGTATTAGATAAAAAGAAATTAACAAAAATTTATTATATGATAGAGTTTTGGTTAAAAGTATTATTTGTGTTCTTAAATAGTAATTTTTATGATTAGAAATATTTTAAAAACTTCTAAAAATAGTTTTTTAAGGTTTCCTAATTTACTTAGGAGTGTTTATGGGCCCCACCAAAATCCTACTTTGAGGCCTATAAATACCCTACAAAACCTAAAATTTCAAACTTTTACTGATCATACTAGTCAATTAGGATTCCAAAAATTTAGAGAAAAAAAAAACTTTAAGATCCAGAAAAAAAAATTTCAGAAGTTTCAAAGAAAAAAAAAAGGAGTCGATAGTTCGAAGAAGAAAAAAAAATTCTTTTTTTGGAGCCTCGGGATCCGCGCCCAGCTGGACCCCACCGCAGCAGCAACCAGCCGGCCACCGTGCGCCACCAGCCGACCACCACTGCCGGAGCCCTTCCCCTTTGTTGGTATATTTCGACTTTTATAAAAAAAAAATTCTACTTCTTTATTTTTGATTCAATCTTACAAATTTATGATTATAATTGTGTTTGATCATGTTTTTATAAGTTTAATCATGTTTTGATATAAGTATGAATTGTTTTAAGGCATGAATAAAATTTGTTGTTCATGAAATTATAAATTAGGGTTTGAAAAATTTATGAAGTTATAATTTTATGAATTTTTAGGTTCTAAACTTTGATATTATGATCATAAATTATTGTTGGGTGAATTTATGATGATGTTATTAAGTTTAGATTGATTTTTAAGGGTTTTAAACTTGTTTTATAAAGCTGTCAAAATTTTATAATCATGAATTTGAGTTGAATAAATATTATAAACATATTTAATCATATGAAAAATTGTTCTAAAGCCGAGATTGACTTCATAAACATGTTAGTAGATTGTAGAAGTGTTTTGACATGAAATCATGGTGTTTTCATAAGTTTCCATGACTTTAAAGTTTAGAAATAAATCTGAAATATTTAATAAAAACAAGTTAAATTGAGTTTGAAGTGTCCAAATCGCACTAGTATGATCACACATCAATTCGATGATGAAATATATAAAAATTTTAGTATGTTTTATGATGTTTAAGAGTGGTTTTAAGCATGTTTAACATGATGTCCAGATTTTATAAATTAACTAAATAACCTTTTAAAGTATGTAAATAGTATAAATTAATCATGTAAGTAAGGTAATATATTATATGATCGTTTTGTGCCATTTTCGGAAGTTTTCAAGGACTTTTGATAAGTTTAAATTGCTGTCCACTTTTCTAAAGTGGCATGAAAATTTTATTAAAGTTTTATAAAGTATAATTAAGTCCCGAAACTAAGTAGAATTGCAGTAGAGAAGAAAATTGAAGTATGGAATTGAATAGAGACCAAATACGGAATGTTTTGGACAAAGTTTCCAAATTTAGAAGTTGGTTAAGGTTGTTGTAGAATTTAGTCAACAAGGTTTTAAATTTAGTTCGGTTTTCCTTGTGTAGGAGACTTTGGTTCAGTCCACTTCTAGAGTTGTGGCGGAGCACAGCTATTTTACAAGGTACGTAAGTACTAAAGGCAAACATAGGAGTTTAGAATGCATGCTTGAGAAATTCTTGTTTACACGAATCTTGTATGCTTGTTTTGGATCACGAATTTATATGCATGACAAGTTGTTAGTAGCATGTTTCTAATGTTTAATGGCATTCCATGTTAAATAGAAAGTTTAATTTTCATAAGCTTGAATTGGAATGTTCTGATCAGTATAGTTTGGCCAACAATTTTATGAATAAAGGAAAGAAGTTAATTTTAAAGTTGATTAGATACTTAATCAACAAGAAAGGTAGTCGTGAATTTGTTCACATGACTAATAGAAGTAATGACCAATTATTTGTACATATAATACCACTCACAGTTTAATGTGTGGTCAAGAAGAAAGTAAGTTGTTAGCCACTCACAGTTAATGTGTGGTATATAGGAGGTTCAGTTTAATTAAAGGACTCACCTAAGTTAATTTGAAATCACCTTACAGTAAAGATAATGAATATGGTTGCTTGATTATATGCATGTCTTTATGTGATGTTGCATGAGAGTCATAACAATGTTAAACCTGTTAAATCACGTAAAGTGTAAGAGGATTCGCACCAAAAATCTTGGAACGTATATATCTTGAGTATGAACAAAGGGGGGAGTCGTATGGAACAGTGATCTATGACTTCTAATTGGAGTACAAGACGTTGTACTCTTTTATCTTATAAATGCGCTAGATATCCGTCACCTCGTGTGACATAGGTAATACCTTCTTGGAGTTGCTCCCAAGTTGGTGCCCAATAGGGCGATTTTAAAGGAAAGGAAACCCGTTCAATGCGAAATCCAAANCATCCAAAAGTTAAATACAATAATAATTTTATTGAGTCCAGTTACAGGTTAGAAGGTTGTCAAAGGTAAGTTGAGTGCATGTTTTATTTCTTATTGTTATTGCATAGTCTTTAGTAGTTATGTACTCAGCTTTGCTGACTGTTTGCTTTGTGTGCATGGCTTTGTCTTGGACTTTGCCCTACGATGACCCACTTGTGGTGAGTAGTTGTCTAGTAAAAGGAAAGCTGCAGGTACAAGTGGGCATAAGCCATTTCATGTTGGGATGGAGTGAGAGCGCTTGATGTGGTTGTAGTTTTACTTTATTTCAATTGCTTTCAGAGACTAACTTTTATTTGGTTGTTTGGGTTTTTGGTAGACTTCTAATTATTAATTTTGGTTTGGTTTTAAAGGGCCATTAATATGGTTCCAAAGTGTAATAAAATTTAAAGTTGATTCTATTTTAAAGTTGTTTGAAGTTTAGTCTTAAATTGTTTTGGTTTTAAGGACTTCCGCTGTAGTACTTTGATAAAAGTCTTAGCCATTATCACGGTGGTGGTAATACTTTGGTTTTTCCATATGTAGTAGTTTAATAAACGTAATATCTTCTAGTTTAACATGTTTTCCGAAAAAATTAGGAAGCAGAAAGTTAAGGAAAAATCCAGGGTGTTACACCCTAGGTCCGAAAACCTAAACCCGCCGGACCACCCTCGCCGGCGCCCACTACCCACCGGCCACTGCCACCTACTTGCCCCACCTGCCGCCAGTCTCACCTGCCGTTGTTGGCCACCTTTTCCCTCCTCTTCTTGGTATTTTTCGAACCAAAGTAAAAAAAAAAAAAAATCTTCTTCCTCTTTTCTTTTTAATTCAATCTAGTACAAGTCATGTTTAATCTAGTTTTATAGTTCATGATCATGTTTTAGAATCTATAATTATGTTGTAAAAAGTTTATTTATGAAATTATGAATTGGGGTTTATAAAGTTTATGAAAATTATTAGTTTTTATGATTTTAATGTTCTAAACTTATGTATTATGGTCATAGATTGTTAGGGAATTAGTTTATGATGATTTTATGAAGTTTAGGATGGTTTTTAAAAGTTTTAAATCAAGTAATTATTGTTGTCCAATTTTAAAAGTATGAATAATAGTAGTAAAAATATTATGAATATATTTTAAGTACCCCGTATAAAAAATAAGTTTTAATGCATAAAATATAAGTATGATTGTATTATAAGGCTATTAAAGTGTTTTATGCATGAATTATAAAGTTTCAAAGGTTTTAATGAATTTTGGAATTAATAAATAATGGTGAATTTTTAATGTCACGTGTTTATGTATAATAAAAATAGTAACTAACACATTAATTAATGGTTTATAATTGTTTTTAATGCACGAAATTATCACATGATGATCTTACAGCATAAGTATATTGTTTTAAGGTCAAATTATGATGTTTAGAAAGGTTTAAAAGAGTTTTTAAGTAACTTTTCAAATTAAGCTGCTATTTTTAGAAAATTACCAAAAATCAAGTGTTTCAAAAAGGAAACTATAAAATAAAGTATGAAATTGAATAGAGACCGTATATGAAAGTATTTAGACGAGTTTCTAACATAAAAAGTCAGTTTAGAGTTGTTGTAGAATTTAGTCAATTAGGTATGTAATTAGTTTCGATTTTTCCTTTGTAGGAGACTTTAAGTGATTTATAGAAGTAGTGGCGGATCACCATTATAACACAAGGTATGTAAGTACTAAATGCATACATGTAATTAGGTTTCATGCTAGAGTAGTTTAATTTCATGCTAGATTTTATAGAAATGAAAGTTATTGTTTCATTGACTTGAAATGACTTGCATAAGAAGTTATGTTGACATGATTGTATGAAAAGTACGCATTGACTATTAAGTTTGAAATTCTGTTTATAGCATTGTTATTACATCATTGACGTTGGAATGTTGATTAATTTTGAAAGATTTTGAACAGTAGTCAATAAGGACAGAAAAACAGTTAGGTTGATTAATTACCTGATCAACAAGAAAGGTAGTTAATGAATATTTATTCACATGTTTTATAGAAGGTTGGTGAGCAAATAATTAGTCACTCACAGTTTATGTGTGGTAAAGGAAGGTTGAAGTAAATAAAGGATCAAGAATAAATATAAGAATCACGTGATAAACAAGTTAATCAATATGGTGTTTGATGTTTGTTTGTGTTGAATGTTCGTTCTTATGTGATTTTATGTGTGTCATGGTAAGTATAAACCTGTTGTTAATCATGTAAAGTGAAATAGGATTCGCACCAAAACTCTTGGAACGTATATACCTTGAGTATGAACAATGGGGGGAGTTATAGGAATAGTAACTGTAACTTCTAATCGGGGTACAAGACGTTGTACTCTTTCATATCTATAAATGTGTTGGAATTCTGTCACTTCAAGTGACATAGGTAATACCTTCTTGGAGTTGCTCCCAAGTTGATGCCTAATAGGGTGAATGATGAGAAAGGAAACCCGTTCAATGCAAAATCAACAAGTTAAATATTATAATTAATCTATAAGGTTGATGAGTCTATGTACAGGTGTATGGTTGTGGTAATGGTAAGAAATACGTGATGTTTTTTCTTTTATTTAAGTTGTTCATGTTGCTGTGCATAGTCTATGTACTCAGCTTTGCCGATTGTGTGTATTTTGTGTGGCTTTGTCTTTGACATGGCCTTACAACGACCCATTTCGATGGGAAGTAGTATACTAGAATAAAGAGAAAGCTACAGGTACAGGTGGGTATAGTAAATCATGCATGCTGGAGTTGAGTGTTGAGCGCTTGCAATTGTGGCTTTTGTTACTTGTGTGGAAATGTTGTTTATTTTGGTTATTTTGGGTTATTGACTTTTGTCTTTAAATTTGTAAAAGTTTATATGGTTTTGAAGGGTCGTTGTTTTGGTTCCGAGTTGTAATAAAGTTTTATTTAAATTTGTTTTGAAAGTTCTTTTGGGTTTCTACATTGTTTTAAAAGTAAGAAGACTTCCGCTGTAGTATTTTGATTATAGTCTTAGCCGTTATCACGGTGGTGGTAATACTTTGGTTTTTCCTAGTTAAATAGGAAAGATTTTTGTTATTTTATTATTATTTATATTATGTTTTTCGGAAATGGCTAGGAGATAGTTAGGAAATTCCAGGGTGTTATGAGGCAAAGCCTTCATGATATTCCCTAAGGGTACAAAGTTAATGATTAATGATGCATTATTTTTGAGTAAATCTCGAAGAAATCTCATAAGTTTTAAAGTTGTGCGTCAAAATGGTTATCATTTGGAAACCGTGATGGCAAATAGAAAGGAATATTTATGCCTTACGGCAGAAAAATGTGGCAAAAAGTATATACTTTAGAAATTGCCAACATATTCCTTAGGACAATATCAAATAAAGATACGTCCTATAGAAATAGATATAATATCTAACAAAAGGTTGACGATAAACAATTGATTACCTTGTGGCATAATCGATTAGGGCACCTTGGCACAAGGATGATGCATAAGATTATAGAAAGCTCTGAGAGGCATGCAATAATTAAAATTCCTCAATCAAAAAATTTATCATGCCATGTTTGTTCATTAGGCAAACTAATAACAAGGCCATCTAAAAATAAAATTCCTACTAAATCTCCAACATTTTTAGAAAGAATTCAAGGTGATATTTGTGGTCCAATGCATCCATCATGTGGACCATTTAGATATTTCATGGTATTAATTGACGCACCAACACAATGGTCTTATGTGACGTTATTGTCAAGTAGAAACATGGCTTTTGCAAAGCTACTTTCTCAAATAGTTCGATTAAGAACTCAATTTTCAGATTATTCTATAAAGAGAATAAGACATGACAATGTCGGGAATTTACATCCAAACTTCTAATGACTATTGTATGTCAATTAGGATTGTAGTTGAACATCTTGTGACCCATGTGCATACTCAAAATGGCCTAGCTGAGATATTATTTAAAAGATTGCAATTGATAGTAGGACCATTATTGATGAGGTCAAATTTGCCTTTATTGGCTTGGGGACATGCCATTATACATGCAACACCATTAATAGATTAAGACCCACAACTTATCATAATTATTCACCAATACAATTGGTATCTGGTTGAGAACCAAACCTCTCACATCTGAGAATATTTGGGTGTGTTGTGTATGTGCTAATTGCACCACCCCAACATAAAAAACATGGGTCCACAGAGAATGATGGGAATTTATATTGGTTTTGAATCCCCATTTATTATAACATATCTTGAGCCAATGATTGGTGATTTATTCACGACTCGATTTGCCGATTGTCGTATTAATGAGGCTATACTCCCATCCTTTGGGGGAGAGAAAGTGAACCTAAACAAAAAAGAGATAGAAATTACATGGAATACAATACAATTGTGTCATTTAGACCCAAGAGCAAATTCATGTGAATAAGAAGTCAAGAAAATTGTTCACCTACAAAGTGTTGCAAATCAATTAACAGATATAGTTACATATATTAAGAAAGTGACAAAATCACATATGCCAGCAAAGAATGCACATGCACATATTGAAATTTATAGTAATGAGAAAGTCATTGAGAAGGAATATTGCACGCTGAAAATGTTGTAGACCACCTGAGCCAAAAGATTCTAAACCTAGAAAAATGAAAGGCAAAAGGAAATGACAAATGAACAAATCCTTTGGTTCTAGAAAAGAATCAAGAGGTTGAAAATTGAGACAATAATAAAGATGATGGTTTTCCAATAGAAAAAGAAGGTGATGTCATTGGCAATGATGAAATATCAACAAATTATGTTTCTTCAAGATAACAATGGAATAGGAACAAAAAAATGTCATCATTGGTGAAATCTTTTCTTACTCCATCGTAGTTGATTTGATACATGATGAGAATGATATCGAACCAAACAGTAAGGAATGGCACTCGAGGAAGGGTTGGCCGAAATGAAATGAGGCAATCCAAGCAGAATTGATACTTGAAAAGCGAGAAGTCTTTGGAAAAATAATTCGTACACCAAAAGGTGTAAAGCCAGTTGAATATAAATGAGTATTCGTTAGTAAACAAAATGAGAAAAATGAGATCGTTAGATATAAGGCAAGACTTATGGCACAAGGTTTTTCACAAATGCATGGGATTGATTATGACGAAACATATTCTCCAGTGTAGTTGATGCAACTACTTTAAGATTTTTGGTAAGCTTGATTGTATCAAAGAATTTGCAAATGCGTCTTATGGATGTTGTGACTACATATTTTTATGGGTCACTTGATACAGATATTAATATGAAAGTCCCGAATGGACGAAAGTTACCAGAAAATCATGGGCCTAAAGAGATGCTATTTATAAAATTATAAAGATCGCTTTATGGCTTGAAGCAATAAGGGAAAATGTGGTACAATTGACTTAGTGAATTTCTCATAAAAAGCAGTTTTAAAAATGATGAAATTAGCCCTTGCGTATTAATCAAGAAATCAGAATCAAGATTTGCCATCATTGTTGTTTAATTTATGTTGATGACTTAAACATAGTTGGAACTCCTAAAGAGCTTGAAATAACTGCAAAATATTTGATGAAAGAATTTGAGACAAAAGATCTTGGGATAACCACATTTTGCCTAGGGTTACAAAAAGAGCACTTAGAAGGAGGAATATTTGTCCATCAATTAAATAACACAGAATGTTTTGAAACGATTTTTTATAGGACAAATCACATCCAATAAGCACTCCAATGGTTGTTCGATCTCTAAACACGAAAGATGATCCCTGTCAACATCGAGAAAAGACTAAAGATATTATGGGTCCCGAAGGACCATACTTAAGTGCTATTGGTGTGCTAATTTACTTATCAAATAACACTCGACCTGACATAACTTTTTCAGTGAACTTATTAGCTGGGTACAACAATGTACCCACAAGAAGGTATTGGAATGGGATCATACATTTGTTCCGTTACCTTCGAGGAACCACTAATCTTGGTCTATTTTACCAATCAGGTGAAGATGCTACACTAATTAGGTATGCAGATGCAGAGTACTTGTCTGATCTTCAAAAGGCCAAATCACAAAATGGATATGTATTCATTTATGGAGGGACTGCAATATCATGGAGATCAACAAAGCAGACTTTGATAGCCACATCATCAAACCATGCAGAGTTAATTGCAGTATATGAAGCTGGTTGTGAATGTATATGGTTAAGATAGATGATTAGTCATATACAAGAAGCATGCGAAGAAAGCAGTTACAGAAAGCACAACAATGATCTATGAAGATAATACTGCGTGTATTATGTAAGTTAATAAAGGCTACATAAAGGGTGATAGGACAAAGCACTTGTCACCAGAACTATTCTTTACACACGTCCTTCAGAAGGATGGGACAATTGATGTCCAGCAAGTCAGATCATGTGATAACCTTGCTGATTTTTTTTCACAAAATCACTTCTATCAAAGAAGTTTGAAGAATTGGTGCAAAATATCAGAATGCGTCATCTCTGTGACCTATGTTAAATTCAGGGGGAGAATATATGCACTACACTCTTTTTCCCTTCGATCAGGTTTTTATCCCATTGGGTTGTCATTGACAAGGTTTTTAATGAGGTAGTATTATTAAGTATATTTTCGAAAAGAGCATGACATTCAAGGGGGAGTGCTATGAGTAGAGTTGTATATAACTATGCAATAGGCCAGTAGGTACTTATTGATGAAAGTTCATGCATATTGCTATTGTTGACTATCCTTACATTATGTATTTAATGCTAATACTGTATGTAAGTAGCATTAGAGTATTATAAATACTCACGTCGAAGCTCAGCAACAAAGCACTAATATTTGTATTCTTATATATTACTAGATAGTAAAAGGTATTCCCTGCTTGTTCCTCTTCTTGACTATATTTCACAACATCAACTTATTTTTGAAATAAATTGTTATCAAATATTTACATCTTATCCAGAGAGAGACAATTAGTATAACTATCTTAGATATTATCTTTAGTCTTTATGTATACATTATACTACCTCCGTTTCATATTAGTTGCAACATCCTTACATCTTAAAATGTGGTGATAGGCAACCACTATTGAAAGAACAGTGCTGCACCCCTATTGGTCCACTTCAGTTGCCATGTCAGCCTGCATAGTGTTTTCACTATTGTGGTCACATGACAGGCACATGCTTCATTTGGGCTCTTTTTTTGTTTTTTTTCTTCCTTTTTTTCTTTTTTTCGTGGGTTGGTTTTCCTTTGCTGGGATTTTTCCTTTCCTTCTTCTTCTCTCTAACTCAATCATCTTCTACTTCTTATTTTGGAATTTGCGATCCTTGCATGGCCCTAAGATCTCTTCCCTTTCTTCCTTCTTCTCTGTAACTCCATTTTCTCCTACTTCTCACTTTGAAATCTGCGACTCTTGCATGTTGGAGTTCATATTTCTATTTGTTAGGGGTATTTATGGGGTTATTTCGTGGTTTGGTTTTCCTTTACTGGGATTTTTCCTTTCCTTCTTCTACTCTCTAAATCAATCATCTTCTACTTCTTACTTTGGAATTTGCGACCCTTGCATGGCCCTAAGATCTCTTCCCTTTCTTCCTTCTTCTGTAACTGCATTTTCTCCTACTTCTCACTTTGAAATCTGCGACTCTTGCATGTTGGAGTTCATATTTCTATTTTTTAGGGGTATATATGGGGTTAGGGTTTGTTTTTACGAATTGGTTCAATTGGGTTCTAATTTGATGAATCGATTCGATTGAACTCTAATTTCATAAATCACTTTGAAATCTGCGACTCTTGCATGTTGGAGTTCATATTTCTATTTGTTAGGGGTATTTATGGGGTTATTTCGTGGTTTGGTTTTCCTTTACTGGGATTTTTCCTTTCCTTCTTCTACTCTCTAAATCAATCATCTTCTACTTCTTACTTTGGAATTTGCGACCCTTGCATGGCCCTAAGATCTCTTCCCTTTCTTCCTTCTTCTGTATAACTCCATTTTCTCCTACTTCTCACTTTGAAATCTGCGACTCTTGCATGTTGGAGTTCATATTTCTATTTGTTAGGGGTATTTATGGGGTTAGGGTTTGTTTTTACGAATCGGTTCAATTGGGTTCTAATTTGATGAATCGATTCGATTGAACTCTAATTTCATAAATATCCTTGCCTATTAGAAATTGGTGCTTCGTCGTTTGGTGGCTATTTTGTCAATGTCAGGATTGGTACTTGAGGTTAGATTGGTTTTTCATTTGTTTCGTTCTTGCTGGTTATTTCACTGCTTAATTGTGTTATGTTTTGTTTATTTTGAGTCCAATTGTAGTACTTCAGTCTATTATTCAATTGGATTGAATATATGATTGAATGCTTTGAAATTGACTACTTAATTGTGTTATGTTTTGTTTTGATTTTCAGTCATATTGCAGTAATTTAGTTTATTATTCAATTGGATTGAATTGAATAGAATACATTGAAGTGAAATCGATTAAATCAGATTGGGGTTAGGAGTTAGTTGATGGAATTGATTGGGTATGTTGCTTGGCTAATTTGGTTAAGCTGAATGAGTTAATTTTCTGGATTAGTTAGGTGTGTTAAGCTTATTGTCTTTATTAGCAATGTCAGATTAGGTTAGTGTTGCAAGGCTTTTCTTAGTTTGTGGGTTATGTTGTTTGGGTTTCATATGTTTGTGGGCCTTGATAGTTTGGTTGTGCTATACTGTTTTATGTGTTGGATTTTGGCCCTTTGGAATTTGGGTTATTACAGTGAGGTATTGTGGGGGTTAGGATAAGGTATTTAGGATGTATGCCCATATGGAATCAATGGAAGAAGTGTTGCTTGCTGTGGACCCACTCTTATTCAAACTAACTGCCATTTCATTATGTACATGGTCTCCCATAAATTAGGGGTGTTTGGTGCCAAAAAAAGAGCGCCAAAGGTCCTTTCTTATTAGATGTTGATACTGAAATTTAGGCTTCCTCATGCCTTTTAATTAAAAAATAATATGCAGTACAGATTTTGTTACTGTTGTGATACTGCTGCTTACTTTGGGAATGGTAAGTGTGATCTATTGTTTTCTTTTTCCAAGGAACATGGGTCTTGGTTCTTCTTATTTGTGTCTTTGGTTATATATATCAATATATGTGCCTTTGTTTGGAATGCCATTCAATTCTCAATTATTATTGTTTGATTCAGAATAGTCTCACAGTTTCTAGCAAGGAGTTTCACAGCTTGGTAAGTTCTGGTTCTGCTTCCAACTTTTTTGTTGTATATTATGGTGTGTTCATAAGCTTATTTAAGCTTTTATTGTATCTTATGGTGTGTTTATGATAAAGCTTTTATTGTATGTTATGGTAGAATATATGTTCTGATGTATGTTAGTTTCTTGCTAATTTTGTGTTGTAGACTATGTAGTAGATCATATGATCTTTTAATTTGTTTATTTGTTGTGTTGTACATTATATTGCATGTGAGAGACAAGCCTTACCTAAGTTCATAATATAATGGTTCAATATTTATATAATGGTTGTTAGGAAACTGAATGATATTGATTAAATTGCATTTACTCTTTGTTGGGGACTTCTATATTAGATTCAGAATTTGATTGTTACCTACTGCATATATTTTGCACGATATGGATACTCTTTAAAATTAATTAGCAAGTGTTTTTTTGTAAAGGTAATGGCACAATCACCAATTATCGTTTCAATTGACTATCATCCTGTGTTAGAGCGTATTTGTCATGCTTTGGGTTATGCAGAGCCTGTGTATAGTTGTTACGATATGATTAGAGAAGTAGCGCAGGTTACTGTGTCACTTCCCCTCTGTGAATTTGGATGTTCTCTTATTGGGGATGACAAGGACACGTTTGAGGAATCATGTCAGTCTGCAGCACGGCAGATGAGTGTCTTCCTTGTTGATATACATAAAATGAGAGTTATGGATATGAACTTGGAAGCGCGTGTTCAGAATGAGCAGTGTGAGCAGCTTTATCAGTTTAAAGAAAGTACGTTACAAAGAATTGAGAAAAATGTTCCAGCTGTTACATCTTTTGATTTCCATCAAGTTGAAGGAATAGATTGGAGTTGTAATTCAATTCAGATTGATTTCTTGCAGTTGTTGAGGAAGGTGATTAATGCATTGCAGATTCCGCTGATTCCAATAGATACTTCTAAGATATCTGAAGCGATTTTCATTTCTTGGGCTGGTGGATGTGTGCCTAATAGAAATGATTCTTCTTGGTATGTTACTGGTTATAAGTCGTTTGATGTTGAGACGGCCAAGCAATCATGTGCTAAGAGGGTGATTGATTTTCTAATGACTAAGTATATGTTTGAGATTGAAGACATAAANATAAATTATCATTTGTTGTCTAAAAATGCTGAAGCAACTGATTATGCACGTGTGAGATATGTTAATATAAAAGAGCGTGTTCTTGGGCTTGCTGAGAGCCGATGCTTATATTTCTGTAGTTGAGCAAGATGCAACCACTCCTAAGTCCCTGAAATCTAAAATACAGCAATCAGCATGTCCTCCACCAGCTCCAAAGAAGCCATGGGTTGGTGAGCATAATCGTTCATTCTCTCCGCTATTGTGAAGGATGAGATGGTGGAAGATGATTTGGAAGCATTTTTTAAACGTAGAAAGCTTTCTCATTAGGTCGCATAGTTAGATAAGTTGGTGTTTTATGATCAATCCTTTTCTATATAAGGTCTATTGCTGAAAAATCACTAAATGATGATATGTGTATTTTGGTTCTATCTAATGGAGTAGGCATATAGTTTGGTGGTGTTATAGTATAAGGTTCGGTATGTAAGAGTAGTTGCCTCTATTACTTTAGAATCGTTATGATTAGATATATTGCAATTGTTATGTGTTAGTATATGCAGTGTCAAATGTATTGTAAATCTGATATTGTATGGGTACGCAAGTAGGGTTATACTTGCTACTTTTGTAGAACTGTTTTGGAAAATGAATGGAAAGGCCTATTATTATTTTTCATTTTATTTGTTTTACTGATTTTTATAAGCATACAGTTTTATTGCCTGTCTTTATTTAGAAACTTTGACAATACAAGCTTTTAAAATACAAGGCAAAGGATCTGTGAATACATTGTTGTTTTAGATTTGGTGCTGAAAACCTGATTCGAGACTGTTTCATTTGTATTCTTATCATGGTAATGAAGTGCGGCATGCAATACACATCTGATGTGGTCATTCATCGAATGCGGAGGTTTATTCCAACAACTATTGGCTCAGATGAAATGCAACAGGCAGAACATAAGAGGGGATTTAGTTCACTGTTTGATGGACTTAGTGGTGATTTATCGTCTACTGATATGGCAAATGAATTCACCCTAAAAGCTTCTATACAAAAGTTTAAACGTGTCCGTACTCGAGAACCAGGTTAGTTTTTATGAAATTTAGAGAGTGATCTATGAAATGCAGAAAAAAGGACTTCAATGTTCCCAAATGGTATTGATTCGGTGCATGTGTTTGTCATTAATTTTTAAATGCTTGCAGCTTTCTGAACCGGTGTATTGGAATCTTTTACCAATTGTTCCCCATATGTTATCGCCACCAACATATTGTCAATATTGTGGAGCCAAGAAATTTCAATATGAATCCCCTGGTTTTTGTTGTGTAACTGGAGAAGTTAAGGTTGCTTCAAATGAATTCCCTGATGAATTGGTTTATTTATATACTTCTACATGCGAACTTGGACAATATTTCCAAAAACATTCTAGGATTTATAATAACCTCTTTGCATTTAGTTCGTTAGGTGGAGGGATTGATTGTAAAACACACAAAGGAATCTATGTGTTCCGCTTACATGGGCAAATCTATCATTTCTTGCCTGATTTACTCCCTACAAATGAATGTCCTAAATTTCTACAGCTTTACTTTTATGATTCTCATGCTGAGCATTCATTAAGATCAAGCTGTTTTGATAATTTGCGGCCTGATGTTATATCAATCTTAATGAAGGTGATGTATGAGAATCCTTACGCTCAGTTTTTTTAAAAGTTTGAGAGAGTTACCTATCACTCAAGATACACATATTCGGATTAATACGAATGATGTAAATGATGTGCGAGTGTATAATGCACCCAAATTTGACGAAGTCGCTGCAATATGGCCTGATCAGTCTGTAGGAGATGATTGTAATGGTCCCTACATTACTCTGTTAAGGAGATCAGATTCAACACATAGAATACAGGATTGCTACGATTGCTATGATACTTTACAATACCCTCTTATTTTCCACTTCGGGGAAAGTGGGTGGCATCCTGGAATTCCAAGATTTCGTAAGAAGAGCACATCTATACCAACGATTGACATGGGGCCTGTTCAGCATTCAACAGATGCTGCTGATCTCATCAATCAAGAAACAAAACGTAAATTTCTGAACTACATTCTCTCTTAAGTTTTGCCTGCCACATTTACCTTATTATTATTGCTAATGTATTCACGCTGTTGTAGGTTCTGTTCTTCCAAAGAAAAAACCACACAAAGATATATCTTTTCGTGAATATTATAAATATATGTTGCAGATTCGAACTGGAGATCGTGTGTTGGCTACAGGAAGGCTATTGTTACAGTTTATAGTGGATATGTAAGTTAAGCTAGAAAATACACGGCTAGATTTTTGTAGATATAACCAACCTAAAATTCGTGCAGATTTATACAAAGGCTTGATTGATGCGATTGTTATGGGAGAAGTGAAAGGGGCAGATGCTGGACATAGAATTGTATTGCCTCCTTCATTTATTGGTGGACCACGCGATATGCGTCGCCGTTATTTAAATGTAATGACACTTGTGCAGCGCTTTGGAAAACCTGACATATTTGCTACAATGACATGTAATCCTAATTGGTCAGAAATCAAAGAAGAACTAGCCGCTGGTGAGTTGGCACAAAACAGGCCAGATTTAATAGCTAGGATTTTCAGAGCTAAGTTACTCGCAGCAAAAAAGGAAATGATCGATAAACGTTTGTTTGGTGAGGTGGCAGCTTTCATCTATGTGGTTGAATTTCATAAACGGGGGCTTCCATATGCACATTTTCTCATCATTTTAAAGGATGGTTATAAGATTAAATTCCCAGAACAATTTGACAAATTTATTTGTGCAGAAATACTAGATGCAACTACTCCACATCTTCGTGCTGCTGTGCTTAATCATATGATGCATGGCCCCTGTGGTCTGGCAAATCCGAGATGTCCGTGTATGAAGGAGCACAAAGGCAAACCATATTGCAAAGCAAAATATCCTAAAGATTTTGCAGATTTCACAGCAAATAATGATGAAGGCTATCCTATATATAGGCGGCGAGATACTGGTGAAAAAATTGTTATACGTGGTCATCAAATGGACAACAAATGGGTAATTCCTTATAACCCTTATTTATTGGCTCTTTTTGATTGTCATTTCAATGTTGAAATATGTTCTACTATCCAAGTAGTCAAGTACCTTTATAAATATGTATACAAAGGTCATGATCGCATCTCTTTTCTCGTTGGAAGTAATGAAAGTAGTGAGCCTATTAATGAGATTGATAACTTCCAATCAGGCAGATGGGTTTCTCCACCTGAGGCAGCTTGGCGCATATTTGGATTTGATTTACATGAAATGTCACCATCAGTAATGCCCTTAGCAGTTCATTGTGAGAACTCACAAAGCATAAATTTTGGTGAAAATGAGAACCTTGAGTATGTTGTGTCTGATTTAAGACGTGCCCAAACTCCTTTAACTCAGTTTTTCGAGATGAACAAATCACGACCTAATGGTCCAAAGTATTTATATTCTGAATTCCCAGAATACTTTNCCAAAGTATTTATATTCTGAATATCCAGAATACTTTTTCTGGGATGATAGGGTTAGGATTTGGAAAGATAGAAAGAAAGCTTTCATGGTTGGTCGACTAGCGTTTTTAATCCATCGGATCTAGATAGATATTTTCTAAGGTTATTATTAGCAAATGTTCGTGGTCCTACGTCGTATGATGATCTAAAAACTGTGAATGGATATGTTTGTAGTACTTACCAAGAAGTATGCAAAAAAAGAGGCTTAGTTGAGGAAACTGACCTGGCAGATCAGTGCTTAGATGAAGCAATCGAAGCTCATATGCCTAATTCATTGAGGAATTTATTTGTCACATTATTAATATTCTGCACGCCTGCGAGCCCAGCTGAAACATGGGAAAAATATTATAAGCACCTCTCAGAAGACTTTCGGAGAAATGGTGAATTACCTGAAAATGTAATTTTAGCTATGACAGCAGAGAAAATTGAACAGATGTTAGAACATATGGAAAAAACTCTTGCTGAATTTGGACTTGAGCATTTAAAAAATGTACAAGATCCAAAATTACGAGCCACAAGAGATATTCGAGATGTTGTACATGCTCCAATACCGGAGGAATATATACATGCTCGGAAAAAGTTGAACAATGAACAAAAGATAACATATAAAGCTATAATGAAAACAGTGAAGAGAAATCAGTCTGGTGCCTTTTTTATTGATGGTCCAGGCGGAACGGGGAAAACATTCCTATACTGTGCTTTGTATGCAAAGATCAGACAAATGGACAAAATCGTGTTGCCAACTGCTTCGTCTGGAATAGCTGCTGCTGGTTTACCACATGGCAGAACAGCACACTCGAGATTCAAATTACCAATTGATCATAATGTTTCTCTTGCATGCAACGTCCCAAAACAAGGTTCTGTTGCTGCCTTATTGAAAGAAACAACTGTCATCATATGGGATGAAGCTCCAATGTCAAATAAAGCAAGTATACATGCTTTAGATTTGCTGTTGCGAGATTTATGTGATCCAGAATTGATATTTGGAGGCAAAATAGTGGTGTTTGGTGGAGATTTTAGGCAAGTATTGCCAGTGCTTCCCCATAAGACACAAAAAGAAGCTGTTGAAGCAAGTTTAGTTTCTTCTCATCTATGGCCTTATTTTACTCGATTTCATTTGCAAGAGAATATGCGTGCAAGACAAGATGCAGCTTTTGCAGATTTTTTACTTGCTTTGGGTGATGGTAAACTTCAACATGCTGAACAAGAAATGCTACAGCTGCCACAAAACATACATTGTATTGCAGCTGAGGGTACTCAGCAGCCTAATGAACTAATGCATACGTTGCTTCCGAAAAGGGAAGCTAACAACAACAATGAAGCTGCTTTCCTTCAACAGGCTATTTTAACACCAAAAAATGATGATGTTGATGTAATTAATTCATCATTTATTGAAGAGTTTCAAGGTGATATTGTAACATATAAAAGTTTCGATACTTTAATCGATGATAATTGTCACATTTACCCCACAGAGTTTTTGCATACATTATGTCCTGGAGGTATGAGCCCTCATGAATTATTGTTGAAAGAAGGTTGTCCTGTTATGCTTCTACGGAATTTAGATCCAAGCAATGGATTGTGCAATGGAACACGACTCATTTTGAGAAGATTCATGCATAATCTTATACTTTGTGAAATTGCTACCGGATATATGAAAGGTCATGAAGTTTTGTTGCCTCGGATTAGTCTTTCGGCCACCTGTGTCATCTGATTTCCCATTCCAATTTCAAAGAAAGCAATTCCCGATTAAACTGAGTTTTGCTATGACTATAAATAAGTCTCAGGGACAGAATCTGCAGGAAGTAGGTGTATATTTGAGAAGTCCTTGCTTTTCTCATGGCCAGTTGTATGTGGCATTATCCAGAGCTCGAACAGCCTCCAAAGTTAGTGTATTCGCGTTCGACACCCAGCAAATCAGGTTACACATTTAGTTCTGAATGTGGTATCATTTGAAATACTCAAGAGAGCTGGAATCATACAGGTATATCATACATTCTACATAGGCAAAATAGTCACATTGTTTTTTATATGCCTTCCATTACTCAGCCACCTTTTTATGTTTGTTTCATATACTTCACTGATTCAGAATTTACATTGTCTACAGCATTCTATAAACATTAAAGGCAGCACATGAAAAACAGCTTAATCAGCATCATATATATTCAGCATTTTGCGTAAGAATACCATCAAGTTTTGAAGCTATGATATGCCAAGCATCATTTGTTCAAGGCTATACATAATCTGAAAAGTTAATAGATATTATTGTATCTCCTTGAACACTACCATAAATTTATATACTGAAAAATTAGCATGAGGTACGATTAGGATTTTTCTTTTCAATGTAGCATATGTAACAAAAGCAGCTAATATATGTCAAGTTTGTATTGCGTTCCACTCAATTTCAGTTCCTACTTTAAGAGTTCACAAAATCAGTCCCTTTAAGCTATGCATTCCACTCAATTGCAGCTCCTAATTGTGTGTGTACAGAAATAACCACATTAGCTAATATTTTAGTCTTTCTGTTATATTTGAACCAGAACTAGCTATAGTAGTTACATTTCAACAATGCCATATTTTTAGCATACATAACTTGCTTTTAGAGTCCAACAAATACCATGATTTTCTAGATTTTCTAAGATATGCAATGCACTTTTATTTTAAATTAATAAATCTTGGAACTACACACCTACTACATCTACAGAACTGTTTGATGAACAGCAGCGCATGAACAATTGAAACCCTTTACTTCCACCAAACAATAAGGTATGGGTTGCTTTTCATACTTTTCCTAAACATTTTTGACTATTTTGTGGCTTCAATAACCTTATCTCTGGTAATGTTTTAAGCATAGCACCAAAATTCAGCAAATGCTTTTCTCCATCAAATTTAAGCTTTCTCCTAACATTTCTGGTTCTGTTTTATTCAGAAGGTCTTCTTGCTTTGGTTTGCTGGTTAACACTATTGCCTCTGCTTTCAACAGAAGGTATGAACTTCATTGTATCCATTGCATTATTATGGTATGTTTAACTATACTACTTCAGTAGAGCAACTTCTATTACAGTCTATAAATCATGCATTAATGAAAGCCTTCAACGTATTTTTGATGAGATAGCAAAATACAAGCAGCACATTACAACATATTAATAAAAGGTACCGTTTAAAGATTCAACCAAAACTTTCGGACAATTCATGAGCACATGTATACGACGAACAATGCTCTCAAAATTTGTTTTCCATATAACACAAAGAGAGAAAATAGTGATTGACAAGTATAAGGAAAAAAATACATTAAAGGGTTAACATACATTAATGAAAGCCTTCAACGTATTTTTTCACAAACCTAGGGTTACCATTATTCTCCCCCTTTGACTTATATGAAAACCAGGTTCTGGGAGCATTGGTCATCGTTCTGCACATAACACATAGAGAAGAAATAATGGATCTTTGGTATAGGAAAAGAATATACTAAAGGCCTGAAATATATTCATGGAAACCCTTAATGTTTTTTCCACAAAGATAAAATTCCCATTATTTTCTCTCTTCCACAAATGTGCAGCCCAGGAATTGGGAGCATTGGTCATCGCATATCTATGCTCGTGAGCCATTTGAAAATTTCAGTTGAAACTTTAGACGGGGCCTTTTATCAATATGCTATAATATACTACTTGAACTCTACTATCTCATCAGCAAGTTTAATATTCTACATAATGCTATAGACTTGCTTGGTCTTTGCAAATTAAGATGACTGCTGAGGATTTATCAATCGAAAGCAATTCTACACGAAGAAAAATTACTGATAGACTATTCCTGACCTACTCATCTAAATTAAATAGGAGAAGATTTGCATTCGATGGAAAGGATAATATTTACTATAATATAATTACAGTCACTTAGGTTATGGTAATTTGTTCTTTCTTTAGTGTCATCTAGAAGTATGATTTGAAGAAAATAGGGCCTAATAGTAATGGTTGCTCATATGTTGTTACTAGCAACCCTAATGACCCTACAAAGAAATCTAACCATTATTCTTTGGCACAAAAAGTTGTTAAAATCGAGCTAATTACTATTGCATGATTCCCATGCAACCAACTGCTTTATCTTCTAATGCACAAAACACAAATGAACTTCAAAATATTTTAAGAGTACTTAATACCATATTAGGCTCAATCAAAAGCATATAGAAGATCGCATATCATTAACAAAACTCTTCCATTCCTTACTTTTAGTTATTATATGCATGGAATGCCTTTTACTTACACATTAATTCTTCAACGGTGACCCAAGGAACCTCTTTCAAATTGATAAAGGTTAACACAGCCTAATGAAATTAAAACAATCATTTTAAACTAAAGACATTATAATGATCAACAATAATGCTAGATTATATAAATATTATTACAAAAATATTATACATATCTTAATGGACTATTATGTAAATATTATTAGGTATAGTTTTGTAAACCCCGGCCACGTTATTAGCATAGTAGCAAAATATACTTTCTAAATCAATAACAAGAAATCAAGGCAGATATTCTTTTCAGTAAGACAATTCAAAACCAATTAAAGTTACAATTATTGATTTGCTATTAAATACAAAAATCCCACTATTTTTCTGTCCTACAATTAAACTAACAACTATAACATGCCAAATAAAGGAATAAAAATCAGCTAACCATTGTTACATTAATAAGATTGAAAACCTAAACATAGGTCAATTAAAGACAATACAACAAACACACTGAAAACTTTAGAATCATAGTATATAGATATCACTAATAATCTGAAAATAAGTAGATCTTGAATAGTACACCAATGAAATGGAAAAAAAACCTTACAGGGGAAGAGAAAAAACAGACATGCAACAATACAAATGCCTTCTTAAACCTTGCAAAAAAAGAGAGATATATCAACCTAAATCAATCTTGATCATACGGAGTATATCAAATGAATCATAGAACATTAATAGTGTTTTTGTGTAGCACCTGTTATTGTTTTCTTCGGCACCCAGAAATCGCAAACCCTAAACAAAATACACATTCAAATTTGACAAACTCTAATTAAAATCTTGAAACTACACAAATGGAAATAATCTGAGAAAGATAAAAGCAAATTCAAATCAAACCTCAAACAAAGACTAGTAATAGAAGATTAATGATCAAACGAATCAGCCCATGCAAATCACGAGACTCACTACCAACAATGGAGATGAGAAAAATTCGAGGAATATCAACGGCTTTACAGAGATCCAAAAGTCCGAAAGAGTTTATTTGGTGAAGAAATTGAATGACAGGATAAATTGAAAAAGAAAGAAAAACAGAAACCAAGACATTAATGAGAGTGAAGGAAGAGTAATAGCCAACATCAGAAAAAGAGAAACTGATTTATTCACCTAAGTGTATAATTTTATGCTTGAACGTGTACTACAAGAAACCCTCACAGTAATATTCCTGTTTATTCCCAAGTTGTAACAACCAGAAAATTTTATTGACATTTAAATAGTTGACATTGTTAAACAAATCTATGAGTTTTGTCTATTTATTTATAAAAATAAAAGATTTAATCATGATAAATTTGCATGCATAGTATATAGAAAACCCTCACAATAATTTACTTATTTATTGCAATAGTTGACCAATCATAAAATTTTATTATTATAAAAAAAATAAATATTATTAAACATATTGGACACACTTTATATGCTATTTTGAAAAAAATTTAATCATAATAGATTTGACAATTTAATAGTATATATAACTATTAAACAAACTAATAATTAGTATACATCATATTATCAACGTAAGGCCAAAATAGAATCATGTGTATTACCAAAATCAAATATATATCCATTACACTCGAATTATACGGAAAATCATCGACTATGAATCGTATAAGCCTAAACAATATAATCACAAACATATATATATATATATATATTTTGGGGCGTCGTGCGCATTGCGCACGGTGTCACAACTAGTTTGCTAAAAATGAATGTTTCATATTACTTGCAACAAATATTTTCTTACCGTTTTAAATTGTCTTTTCTCTTTTTCTCTCTCCTCTTCACATGCATTTCTAACATTTTTACTCTCACAAACAAATTTTGCCTAGGAGTCCGTGCAACAGTTTTTTGTTGCAACTAATATAAAACAGAAGTAGTATAAAAAATTTACGTATATATTATATAAATACATGTATAACAATTATTGAATAATCGGATTAAAATCTATATATATTAAATAGATAACATTAGTCAATTTTTAAAAATAAAAAGATATGGATAAATTCGTGAATAGCGTGGGCTCTAATACTCCGAGTAACTATAATCTAAAAACATGTATTAGACAGATTGTTACTCAGTAGCTATATTTTCAACCTCTAATATCAGAGAAAGTTCCCTCTAGGGTTTCTCCTTATGAGATTTTTTTCCTAGCCTCCATTGCTAGTTAATTTTTTTTCTCCCTTTCCCATTCACTTATTTTCTTCTTGGCTTAATTTGTGAATCTTTGTAGGAGGCTCCCACCGGTGTTTGTAGAGGTGGTAAGCCCCCTTTAATTTCTTTCAATAAATAAAATCCATCCTTAAGACGATGGTGATGATTATTCTAATGTGTTCAATTTTTATGTTTTTTTCATCTATCGAAAAATGAAGATTTAAGTTTTCACAAACTTTGTAAGAATTTAGAGGATCACGAAAGTATATTCACCGAAGTGACTATACTTCAGCAAATGTCATGTCGAATAAGAGCGAATTCAGAGATTGTATTGCTTGAGATAAATTTTTTATTAAGACTATTTTAAATCAAATGTGCGATATAACTACTTCTAAAATGTATGTATTTAAACTAAAATTTAGATTTTTCAAAAATCGATTGTAAGCGTTGTTTACTTATGAGTTTTTTTTTATTACTACTTATCAATGGTAGCCCCATACTTTTTTTTAAATTTTCAGTGGTAGCTCCGTGTTTTTTTATTATCAGTGCTAGTTCTAAACTTTGAATTTTTGTTCAAATATAGCCTCAGTACCTTTTTTTTAATCTAATTCTAATTACTTGGACTTAAATATAGTGAAATAACCACTCTAATCACTCTGAAACCACGGCCCACCCTCTCAAAACCATAATCCCAACCCCCTAAAATCATTCACACACCCTTAAAACTATCTTCCCCCAAACAACCCAACCACCCTAAAAACCAATGAATCAACCCACGAAAATCACCAACACACCCCTAAAACCCGCCACGAAGGTGATTTCAAGGAGTGAAAAGTGATTTCGAGAAGTTAGAGGTATTTTCAAGGGGTTAGGAAAGGGGGTTTGTGGGTGGCTGAGTGGCTTTGGGGTAAGTAAAATGATTTGAAGGGTGTGTGGTTGGTTTTGAGGGGGTAGGAGGCAGTTTTGGGGTGATTAGAGAAATGATTTCACTATAGTTTGGTTCATATAATTGGAAGTGAGTAAAAAATAAATTATTAAGGGTATGTTTAAAAAAAAAGTAAAAGTTTAGAACTACCATTGATTAAAAAAAAAAAAAACACGAGACTGGCACTGAAAATTACTACCTTTATTTCAGCTTAAAATCAGTTCAGTTCAGTTAAGTTCAGCTCGGTTCAATTCAGCTCCAATCAGTTCAATCCAGCTCTTGTCTTATTTTGCTACTCATTAATCTTTCATAAAAAAACTTTCAGTTCAGTTCAGCTCAGTTCAGTTCAATTCATCTCCAATCAGTTCAGTTCAATTCATCTCAAATCAGTTCAGTTCAGCTCAACTCATTTCAGTTCAATTTAGTTCAGCTGAACTAAACAGGCTGTTAGTTGCATCATCTACTAAAAATGTATATTTCATATTATTTGCAACAAATGCTTTCTTTTCTTTTTAAATTGTCTTTTCTCTCTCCCTTCACATGTATCTCTAAATTTTTACACTTAAAAACAAATTTTACCTAACTATAATAAATGTAATATTTTTTTTTGCTGCAACTAATATAGGAGGTAATATAAAAAATGTACGCTATCATTAATAAATTCCCAATTAAAAACCCAACACACTCCACACATGCTTCTCCCTCTTCTTCCCACCAAACCCCTGCAATTATGAATCATCTACCCAAAAAAAACCTTAAATTCAATTTCACAAAATCATAACATCTCCAAATTCTAACCTTCACAAAAATGTCAACATACAAACTAGCATTGATCATCAAGAACCCGTCTAACGACGCCGAATTCCTAGGAGTCAAGCAAACCAGGCCTCCAAAATTCGGAATCGAAGAGTACGATTCGTACATTGATTCTGATCTTTGGGACCTTCCTTCTGTTCTGTTAAGTTTATCGCAAGGTGAATCGGAAATTCGTGTCGAAGGAGCTGAGTTATGCTCTGATAAGGTTGATTTGAGCAAATTTGACTTGCGTTTGGCTTTAAATCAGGTTTAGTAACCGCTTAATTGAAAAGGTGTTTTATATATGTGAATTGTGAATTCGATGGTTTTGAATTTCTGATCGATTGATTGCTTGTTGTGATTTAGGTTTCGGAGCAACTAGGAATTGAGAAATTGGTTGAAGTGGGTTGGAAAATCTGGAAGTTTGTGGAAGAGCCGGCATTCGGACCTGGAGCTCCGATTCATACAGTTTTTATCATTGGATACTGTGCATTCACGGAGCGTAGAAGTGATGGTTTGTTTCTTGTGTTTTTCTTATGGATGATATGATTAGTAATTTAGTATTAATGTTGACTACTATGATTACTGATTAATACGCAGTATAAGTTAGTTGATCAAATCAGTTGTCTTTGTATTTGGATGAACAATACTTCATTCGTAAAGCATCAAATAAATATTTGCATTACTGTGTAATTGCTGTCATTATCTATTTATTTAGGTCGAAGTCGTTGAGTTGGGTTGGACAAGGCAAGATATTGGCACAGGAAAGCTATGACAGTATAGTAATTTATGCTTATAAGGATTGAATATACTGAGTAATACATGAAATGGAAAAAAGTTGCAAAGTGATGAAAAATCATATGTAAATCAATGTAATAACTGATTAATTTATACACATTCTTTTCTTCTTTAGCTTGTAGTGAGAAAACGACTTAAATTTAATTGAGAGATGAAAAAGTATTGATAGTAAATTTTACTCAACATGTTTAATATTTTGTATACTTCTTATTAGTGATGGGTAAACAATCCAGTGGGTAAATGTAGCAATATCCAATTTCTAAGGCTTCATATTGCTTTTCCGAAAAAACTAGATAATGATGTGAACGTTCAGTTGTTGCTGGATTAGAAATTGAAGTCGTGTTATGTACAATTTTGACATATTTATCATAATGTTTTCATGTTATGTTGTTGTGTGTATCATTAAGAATAATGATATTGAATGTAACCCCTTGTTTGCATAGATGGAAGAAGAGAAAAAAAAAGGGGACAAATTCTCTTGTTTGTATTAATGGTTGGAGGAAGGAAAGGGAGGGGACAAAGGAATTGGCTTTGTTTACAAACACCCTCCTTGGACCTTTAAGAACTATCATCCCTCCCAATATAGAGAAACTTGAAAGGAAATTCGAGCTCTACCTCTTCCTCCCTTTCTATCCCCTTCCCTTCCTTTTCCTCTTAGCTTAGTATCAAACAATGATTTTCTCTTTCTTTTTCTTTTTTCTTTTCTTTCTGTATTCAATGAGAGAAAGGAGTAAGGGATTATTAGTAGATCATGGCTGGTTTTCAAATGGATACATCATGTTATCCGAAGCATTTTATGTCTGTAGCTCTTTATACATTCTAAAAAAAAAAATTTCAACTGAGAAACTCCATTTGCAGTGGCATGCCAGTGGATGTCGTGGCCTAGATGTTCAAAATGGCTCTCTGATGTGACAGAAGGTAGCTATCGAATTGGGCCCTTGGTGGCTAATGGTTTTCTACATGGCTCAGAATGTTCTAAGTTGGAGGTTCCTCATAATTTGCATTACCAGGTTTACTATCTTAGGCCCTGTTCTGATCTGAACTTATTTTTGCTGATCTGAACTGAACTTATTTTCACTTATTTTTGCTGAACGGAATTTTTGCTGAAATCATTAACAATTTATTAAGGATTGAAACTGATTTTTGCTGAACTGAACTTATTTTTGCTGAAAATAAGTAAAACTAAGACGAGGAGAACATGACCTTAGTATGGACATTGCTTTGTTATTTTGCTGACTATTTTGATGAAGCTGGTCTGTTTTATTTTGTACAACACATCTGTTGTGTTGTTTTATATTTTCTGGGAATAAGCAGAATCTACTACTCAATCAATCAATCAAACAAAGCCTTAATCCCAAAAATTGGGATCGGCTAAATGAACCAAAAAAATAATTCCATGTGGTCATCCACGTAAATTTTCCTCCTCCATCCCCTACGATCAAGGATGTCATTATCTTGTAAATCTAAAAGCTTCATATCCTTTCTAACCCCTTCCCACCAAGACTTTTCGGTCTCCCCCTACCTCGTTTGAAACCCCCATGATCCCACCCTTCCATTCGTCGTATCGGTACTCCCTCACATTGTCAAAATTAATCAAGCTAAAGCACCTCAAAAGGATACTGATCTGATCAGCATATCATGTATAATGTTAAAACATAAAACACACATTGACCTAATTTATGCTTTTACTTGTTTGTTGATTGTAAAAGATGGAAAGTAGTTTTGTGGGTGTGCGTGCGTGTGAGTATGTGATAATGCCTAACAAGTTTTTGTTTAATATTTTTTGTGTGTAACTTTGTGTTGATGAAATAACTAAATTACAAGGACTTAGGGTACACTAAAAGTTCAAGAGAAAGAAGTAGGGAGTTCCAAGCACTTACTTTTGGTCTAAACATGTCTAGGAAAGGCCCATTAGTATGAGCCCAAATGAATCGATGAAAATTATGGTTAACTTGGTCCACAAAAGTAGTAGTAGGGTATCTAGGCTATACATTATTGGTGCAGCTTTTCGTGTAGGGATAATTTTACAAAGATAGATGCATAGTGCTTATTAAATCCTTTTTGTCTTTTATGCTCTAATGATGTTTGGACTTCTAACTACATCACCCCTCTTGCTATGGAGAGTTTTATTCAAATCCTTTTACATTTGAATGATGTTTGGACTTCTAATAGCTTCACCCCTCTTGCCATGAAGAGTTCTTAACTTCTCATTTATTTTAAACCTATATAGCTCAACATCATAAAGAGATGTCATTGAATTAAATTTAACTCGTAGTACCCTCAATGAAAATTTACTGGGCTCGAGCACAACTGAGCTTTCAATTTTCTTTGTTTTTGCTTGCTTAAGCTNCTAAGACGAGGAGAACATGACCTTAGTATGGACATTGCTTTGTTATTTTGCTGACTATTTTGATGAAGCTGGTCTGTTTTATTTTGTACAACACATCTGTTGTGTTGTTTTATATTTTCTGGGAATAAGCAGAATCTACTACTCAATCAATCAATCAAACAAAGCCTTAATCCCAAAAATTGGGATCGGCTAAATGAACCAAAAAAATAATTCCATGTGGTCATCCACGTAAATTTTCCTCCTCCATCCCCTACGATCAAGGATGTCATTATCTTGTAAATCTAAAAGCTTCATATCCTTTCTAACCCCTTCCCACCAAGACTTTTCGGTCTCCCCCTACCTCGTTTGAAACCCCCATGATCCCACCCTTCCATTCGTCGTATCGGTACTCCCTCACATTGTCAAAATTAATCAAGCTAAAGCACCTCAAAAGGATACTGATCTGATCAGCATATCATGTATAATGTTAAAACATAAAACACACATTGACCTAATTTATGCTTTTACTTGTTTGTTGATTGTAAAAGATGGAAAGTAGTTTTGTGGGTGTGCGTGCGTGTGAGTATGTGATAATGCCTAACAAGTTTTTGTTTAATATTTTTTGTGTGTAACTTTGTGTTGATGAAATAACTAAATTACAAGGACTTAGGGTACACTAAAAGTTCAAGAGAAAGAAGTAGGGAGTTCCAAGCACTTACTTTTGGTCTAAACATGTCTAGGAAAGGCCCATTAGTATGAGCCCAAATGAATCGATGAAAATTATGGTTAACTTGGTCCACAAAAGTAGTAGTAGGGTATCTAGGCTATACATTATTGGTGCAGCTTTTCGTGTAGGGATAATTTTACAAAGATAGATGCATAGTGCTTATTAAATCCTTTTTGTCTTTTATGCTCTAATGATGTTTGGACTTCTAACTACATCACCCCTCTTGCTATGGAGAGTTTTATTCAAATCCTTTTACATTTGAATGATGTTTGGACTTCTAATAGCTTCACCCCTCTTGCCATGAAGAGTTCTTAACTTCTCATTTATTTTAAACCTATATAGCTCAACATCATAAAGAGATGTCATTGAATTAAATTTAACTCGTAGTACCCTCAATGAAAATTTACTGGGCTCGAGCACAACTGAGCTTTCAATTTTCTTTGTTTTTGCTTGCTTAAGCTTGGCTTGTGTTGAGCTCATACCAAAACATAAATATAGACAATCTAAATAAGTACTAAAATATTGAATTTTTGAGCATATAGATAAGTTGCTATAGACATACTATGTGAGTTTTTAGCTGTGAAATTTCACTACAGAATTTGCTTAAAAGACAGGTTACATATTTGAAAAATAACATGTGTATCCAATAATAATTTTGTGTAATTACAATTATATTCCTAAAATTCTAGCTTGAAAGAGCTTCTAATGAATTTTAGGAAAAATAAGTGAACACAAACGGGTTGTTCATGAGCTTAAATGAATCATATAAAAAGTTGTTTGAGCTTGGCTTGTTTGTCAATTAAGCTTGAAAATTTTAGTTTGAGCTCATTTATTTATCTAATGAAAGAGTTTTGACCTAGCCTATATCCTAGTGAGTTTTTTCTAACTATATTGTCGCTTTTGTAGGAATATCCTCGAGGTGTTACACTTGTTCCAATGCGTAGTAGAACTGGAAAGCCTTTCTCTACTACCAACTTGGTTGTCATTGCTCCTCTAATCACGCACAGTAAAGATTTCGTTGTTAGTGATCAAGAGTTCATTGTACAAGGAGATGCTCTAGTAGTAGATCCGGGATGCAGTTTTCGGTACCATCAGGAGGTAATGCTTCTAACCTACTCATTTTATGATCGTCTCATTCTGAAAAACCTTCAATATTATACATGAAAAATACTGAAAAACCTTAAATAATTCTTAAAATAATAAAAAAAATTCTCACATACATATGAAACTGAATATTGTTAATAATGGGGATAATATCGTACGATTAAAGAGTTAAATGCGTCATATGGTTTTGATTCATGAGATATTGTTTCTCATTACCACATAACAACTTCACCCTTATCAACCTATCGTTCTTCCAATAGGTCTCGGTTACCTCTTACGATAGTTGTTCATTAAGGACCACACCTACTCCATTTCTAGGATTCTTGCGCTGTCCAACGTACAACACTTTATACTCCAAAATCAAGCATTGATTTCCTTCTCCTGTCCATTTTGTCCACTAGAGGCACAAGATGTTTACGACCTAGCAACCCTTGCATATTTATCACTACACTCGGGCAGGGAAGAGTGGCGAACTGAGTAGTCGTTCCCGAAATCATCATTTTGGTTCATTTCATAAGAGTTGACTGGATATTTTAATCATCATTTCATAAGATTTGACAAAGTACACTTTAACTATATATTTTTTTTATAATAAGAAATTATTATATTGAATATTTTTTTTATATATATACATTTAAAACAAGAATATATTACATTAAAAACAGCTTTATCAGCGGGTACCCTTGAGATTTATCAGGTTGCACATAGTGCTCCTGTAGTTTTAAAAACACACCCTGTACCCTCTTTTAAAATTTTCTTTGCATGAAATGCCCATCTGTTAGATATGCAGTTAGTTGGACGTTAAGTTTAAATTTGTTAAGAAGAACTAATGCACTATATGCCTTTGGGGTTTTAAAAAATTGTATGAAATGACTCCAACGATTATGAAAGCAAGTAATTATGAAGAAGGTGAATAATTTACAACAACAATTGAATCCGAAATTTGGAAAAATGATAAAAAATCAAATAAAATCCAAAGCTTTGAACTATTAATCCAATAAACATCAGAATTTCATATTGTAAAAGCAAAATAAATCTTATAAACCATGAAATTTTAATCCTACAAAAAGGTATTCCAAATGCGACTCACTATTTAGTAACAATAGCATAATTCTTTTTGGAATTTATAATTTTATATTTAAACACTCATGATTCGTGGTATATATTTCATTTGATGTAGGAGAATTGTTGTAGCTAGAAAACTGAATTTTCCCTTAGTTTATTATTGCCTCCACTGTGAAATTTATAGAAGAGCATATATGGGTTAAGATAATTACAGTAGCTATCTGCTTAATAATTAATAAAAACCCACTAGCTAATAATTTTTACTAGTATAATACAATACTACAATATATGTATATGCCTAATAAATCCCAATACTCCCAACAACCAGCATACAGTCATACAACAAATCCGCAAGGCCTAATTTGGCTTATACTCCACACAAATCCAGTAGTCCCAAAAACATGTACCGAAGAAGACAAGAGCAGCGACGATGACAATGAATTGCGACGAACCGATTATCTAAGAAGTCGACAAAACCTGATTTATTACTACTGTAATTATCTTTTTTTTCATCGACCATTGAATTTCTAAGATCAAAACAAAAAAGAACTATTATCATTTTTTGATTCAATGGTCTTAGGTTCTTGATTTGAATTTGATTAAACTATTTTTGATTTGTTGGACGACAAAAAAATACATATATATATATAATATATATGAGATTTTTAATTAATCCACTCAATGTCAGTGTATAAAAAGGCACAAGGCGCACTAAGGCGATAGGGGTCTTGGAGCCTAGGCGCAGGCGTTAGGCGCATGCCTTATCAAAGTGAGGCGCACTTTTACATGGATAAGCCTTTTTACAGTCATAAGCATTCATAACCCACTAAAATAAACCAAGAAAGCACATAATAATATAAGAAAATATCTAAATATTTTTATTTTATTAATTTTCCAAAAAACACATGTAGGTGATACATACATCAATTCTATTTTCTTCTTCTACATTCTTTCTTCTTCAACTTTTCTGTTCTTTTTTTTCTTGCTGGTGTTCTTTTCTTTCTTTTCCATTTTTCTAAATTATTCAGCCTTACTCTTGGGCTTTGGCCCACTTTTAATTGTTAAGGTAGTATAATAATAATATGATAATAATACTATAATAATACTTCATGCATATAGTAATTCAACTGAAAATTCAATCCGGTGCGCCTCACTTGCGCCTCAGCACCTCACGCGCCTTGCTAAAATCGCCTCCTTGCGTGCCTTTTCAAACACTGCTCAATGGTGATATGATTTTTGTGGGGTGTGGTGATTATTTGAGGTTTTGATGGTGGTGAATGATTGAGTTAAAATCCAAGAAGGATCTTGGAAGAAAGAAGGATAATGTTTAAATGGTGCAATTTAATTAAGGGGTAAAATTGTAACTTCACAATCACATTTTTTTTTAACGAAAAAACTAAAAAGGGCATTTGGTGCATTGCAAAAGAATAAGGGTACACGGTGCAATTTTAAAACTATAGGGGTACCCCGTGCAACCTGTAAACCTCAGGGTACCCGGTGAAAAATCCGTATTAAAAAATATAACTTATCAAAATTGAAATTTGTACTTTTATTGGTGTGCAAAGCCTAGGTTTTTAAGGTCCAAAATTAATTCTCAAAATATATGTTTAAAACAAGAACTTTTATTATATTAAAATATATAACTTATCAAAATCGAAATTTGTACTTTTATTAATATGCAAGCTTAGTTTTCCAAAATTAAGTTCTAGGAAATCGGATTAAAAAATGAGAAAAGGTGTAAGGAGGATTAAAAAGGAAATTTTATGGATAGGTTAAAATGTGTATATAGGCTTGAATCAATAACTAACAAAATAAACTAAGAAGCACATTCACAATTTGGGATTTTGTGATTATTTGCATGTACTGTTATTATGTACTGATGATGTGATTATATACATTGTTTTTTTTCCTTTTAAGATGGCACGCATGTGGCTTATAGCAAGGAAATTCACTAAGTTTGCATCTACTTAACCTTGCCACCTCATATTGGACCAAATGAGAATATTAGAGGATACATCGAAGTAAGCCCTTTTCTTTAAGCAGTGGTTATAGATGAAGTAACAAGGTTGACAATATTAAGCCCTTTTCTTTTTGCAGTGGTTATAGATGAAGTAACAAGATCAATCTAGGATGAGGTACCATGGTACATGTTGTTTGCGGATGGTGTCGTATCAAACTAAAGATGGGGTTAATGCCAAATTAGAGCAATGAAGGCAAAGGTTGGAGTCTAGAGGGTTTAAGCTAAATCGGAGTAAGATGGAGTATATGGAATGCCGCTTTGGGACTCAGGGGGGAAAGTGATGCATTGGTGAGGTTGGATGGACAAGTTCTCGATATGAGTGAATGTTTTAAAGATCTCGGGTCATTTATCCAAAAGAATGGTGATATTAAGCAAGATGTGGCACATAAGATTAGGCCTAGGTGACTGAAATAGAGAGTAGCCACGGGAGTGTTATGTGACAATAATATCCCGTTAATGTTGAAGGGGAAATTCTACAGGACTGTCATAAGATCAGTGTTGCTCTACGGTATAAAATGTCGGGCTTATAAGAAGGAGCACATTCAAAAAGTAGGAGTTACGGAGATTCAGATGTTGAGATGGATGTGGTGGAACACCCTAAGGGATAGAATCAGAAATGAAGTCATACGTCGGAAAGTTGGTGTCGCAGATATTGCAAGCAAATTAAGGGAAAACCACTTGCGTTAGTTCGGACATGTGAGACGAAGATCTGAGGGAGCCTCGTTGTGACAAGTGGAAGGGTGGGATCATGGAGATCTCAAACGAGGTAGGGGGAGACCGAAAGTGACTTGGTGGGAAGGGGTTAGAAAGGATATGAAGCTTTTAAATTTACAAGAGAATGATATTCTCGATCGTAGGGGATGGAGGAGGAAAATTTATGTGGATGACGGATGACCACATGTAATGATTAGTTTTGGATCATGTAGCCAACCCCAATATTGGGAAAGGCTCTGATTGATTGATTGATCATTTGATTTTGGGGTACCAACCCAAAGTTTTGGGATAGTTGTTCACGAGCTCTTAGTCTAGCAACAAGTTGTTAAGGAGTTTGAGCCACTTATTCAGTTCTCCTACAACGCGACCTAGTATATACGTAGTTTGGCGTAAACAATCAATGTAATTAAAAGTGGTGTGGCATATTGAACGGCATATTCAAAATTCACAAGTAAAACATCATCCTTTTACATCAAAACCAACCATCATTAACTCATAGCCATTTAAGTAGCAAACATCAAGAACAAACAATTTTATCTTTGAATAGTAGTTCACATGACCAACTAGCAAACAAATCAAGAGAAACAAATTAACAAATTGGTCTTTCAAACAGATACAACTAGCAACTTATTCCTAATTAAATCTATAGGTGTACATTCACTTAATCGTCATTCCCTGCATTGCTACTTTCAGCTTCATCCTCGCTTGGGTTGCTATCAAGGTCATAGTCATGATCATATTTTTGTATAGGCTCTATCATGTCCTTTTCCAAACAGTCCAAAGTAAGGATCCGTGTTCCTTTATAAGATTACTTCTCTGTGTTGGGTGTTTCTTGGATATACACATTATGGTATTTCCTCTGGAATTTTGCATATGGTCCTTTATTTTCAGGAGTATTAAGCAGTATGTATGGTTGTGTAGCAAATGCTAGCTAGTCGGAATTGCCATGACATATATTATTGTGGAAATGAAAACTACTTATTTGAAAGCATTTGATATATCCTCTAATATCCTCATTTGGCCCAATCCTAAGTAGGTAAGGTGAAGCAGGTGCGAAGACTTAAACATACTCATATAAGTAACAAACTCATCTAATTAGTGATATACCATAAGATAAACACATTTTAAGCCTACAAAACCATTGTTAGTACTGTCTTACTAGAGATGAAAACATAATTGATACGTAAATTGATGGCCTAACTTGTCTCACTCACATAGCAAGGGCATTCAGTCATCAATATAAGCAATGCTATGCAACATACCTTAATACTTTTTGCTTCATCCTCCTTTTTTTTGAAAACTAAAGCACTCTGTTTGCTTTCTTGCTTTCCACCTTTACACCTCTTAACCTTTAAATACCCAATCAAAACCCTAACTTACTTGGAGGTGAAATACCTTTTAAATATTATTTGAAAGTAAGGCAATGAATATTGTTTTGGATTGGCAAAAGTCACAAAAATATTAGGTTATTATAAATTGATACTAAAGTGAAACACTTCATGTGTTCAAAGATGATCAAGGTTATGGGTATTGATGATAGTTGAAAGTTGGCTTCAATTGGTACTCTCAAAAAACTGATGCAATAAAGTCAACAAAAGGAATGATGTCAAGGTCTAGAAAAAGTTGTGGCTGAACAGGTAGAAGCTTGAAAAATTATGTCTACAATATTATTGATATACTCATTGTAAAGTAATACATATTATATAATAAGGTTTAGTGGTATTAATAATATGAAATTTCTATCTGTGAAGCAAAAGGATATCTTTTCTTAATATAATTATAGTCAAGGATATTAATTTGCAAGCTAAATAACCTTTAAAACCATATAAAATCAATTACTCAGAAAATAGTGCATTATATTTCAAAAAGTACTCTACAAAACAGGGCATTATACCTTGAGTTAGCTATGGTTGTTTGACTTGGGAAATCATGACTGGAAGATTCACCTGTAAATTGGATGGAAGGATAATGAGAATTTCAAGATAGTTAAAGTGTGACCAAAATTTAACTTGGATGATAAGGTTTTGAATAGGACATGAGAAAAATGGGTTTACGTCCACTTGTAGCTTTAGATAGAAGTGAATAGGAGAGAAAGAATAAATAATTGGTTCATGCATCCGACCTTATGTTTTGGTGATAAACTTTTTGAAATGTTGACCTTGTGGAAACTGAGATATCAAAGGCTGTACTGCTGTAGTCACATCTGGTTAATTATCTTTGATCTCTAGCCTTTTTTGCTCTTACTTTTGAATTTTCTTTCTAAAGTAATGGCCGATCTATCACGTATGCCCCTTATATCCTCACATCTCATTTTTTTTATTTTTACTTTTTTTATTTTTATTAGCTTGCAGATATTATTGCAGCCTTACCAAGAAGGTTGATTGTGTTTGTCACGCATCACCATCCTGATCATGTGGATGGTAAGTTGTTTGTATCCTCTTTACATGCTTGTTGCATTATATTGGTTTTGTTGGGAAAATAAGCATGGTTAAATGTGATAAATTATATACAAATTTACAGAAGAATATCAAGACAATAATTAAGGTTACAAATTATAATGGGTTTTTCTAAGGTGTACCGATTAGTTTTTGCGCTTTCTAAGTTGTACCCAATGTTTTTCGAAATTCTCAGTAGTACCCTTAAGCTAACTAATATTATTAAGTTATGCCCCTTTTAGCTAATTTTAAGTTACAAATGTGGTTAATTTTATTCAATCATACTCTTTTAAAGTTTCCTTAGAGATAAATCTAAATCTTTTAAATATTAATTACAATAATAGAGTTAATTAAAACAAAATTAATAAATAATTTCAATGGAAAATTAATTACAAAGGGCACAACTTAGAAAATTAGGTGAGTTTAAGGGTATGACTGAGAATTTCGAAAAACATTGGGTACAACTTAGAAAACGCAAAAACTCATGGGTACAGCTTAGAAAATCCCAATTATAATTAAGGTGGCAACCTTTGACTACAATATTTACATTCTATTAAAAAAAGATTATTTACATAGCATTAAAAAAAAGAGATAATTCACATAATCTAGCACACCCTCACAATCAAAGTTACCTCCCTTGTCTCAAGACATTTGTGATATAGGAATTAGGAATTATCTTTTCAGCATATAATTGACCATCTCCAATGATGAGACTCATTGGAGTTTTTCTAGGAGATAAAATATACTGATAAGTTGGTCTCTAAATTTACATACCCAAAAAGAAGGTTGTTAAGTTAAAATAATCAGCTTTAAATGTCATTTGACAAAAGTATGGGGCCCTTGTTGATTTTATACCTTTTTTTTTGTCAACTTAAAAAGTTTTGGGGAAAATCTTATTTATTTAATTGGATATGGTGGGCCATTTGGAAAACGACATTAGTATCCTTTCACAGAGACAAAGAGTCTCACCATTGGGAAATTATATGTCACATGAGTTGTGATGTGGATTTTAAGCATCAACCTAGATTATTACCCAAAACTCACAAGGGAATCCAATTAACTCTCCAATTTTTGGACATTTATTAATTGAAAGACTAAGTAATTACATCAGCCTTTGAAGTTAGCTAGCTAATTTTTATCTCACAAGTCTATTCTCTAAACTCAAGAAATTAGGGTAGAATCTAAGCAATTTTGAATCACTTAAAAGTCAAAACACATACATATTTGAAGAAACAACTTTTATTTAATTCACAATAGTCTGATTTGTTGCATAGTTTGTTGGGGATATTTATAGTTACAGTTATCGAATCCTAGCAAACATCTAACAGCCATAGCGAATTTCTAACCACCCTAGAATCTAGCACAAATCCTAGAAAAACAAGTAAACAAACAAACTAACCAAAATCAGACAACTAGTGTGTGCAACATGATGGTTTTCTGATTTTTTTAACAACAAACTAACAAACACAAAAATCTAATCTAACCAACTTGTAACAGAAATAACAACCTAAAATATCCATCCAACTTATCCCAAAAACACGGAAAATCCTTGTTGCCCAAAAACCATGAAAAACCTGCCAAAACACACGTGTGGTTGTTGTTTGTTTTTGCGCAAGTTGCTCAGTATGTCTTGAAACCATTTAAGATTGAATCTGTTAATAAAGAAACCTTCAAGAACGTATTTTCCTTGACCTTTAGCTATAATATGATGGATAAATGACCATAATTGGACTCAAAACAATAACTCCTAAAATGGGAAAAACCCTATCAAGTGAAGTGAGAGAAAACCCATAGGCAAAACCATCTTATTCCCCAACTTCAACCTTCCCTCCATGCATGAGTCCCAAGGTTTTTCAAGCCTAATCTGGCTCGTCCCATGCAAGTCTTTTGAGCCATGTCTGCCTTCTATTAGTATCTAAACCAATTAGATTGATCATTAAGTTTATTGGCTCATTAACTGTTTCTTCATTCAAATTCAAATCAAGTTGCTATATGGAGTGTGTAGAGTATCACCATTGGGTGTGAAAACCAACACATGTTGCCTCTCAATACTCAAAGTTTGGTCTCATCATTGGAGACGGTCTAAGTATGCCTTTTCCGCATTCACGACAAGCTAAGATTATATGCATTGGCAGTATTGATTATTTGAGCATTTGTTGTCCAGCATTTTATATATGCGACTTGGCAATACTTGTACATCCACCAATATTTAGAAATCATTTTATAGGCTCATGAAACCATTTAACCATTTTTCAGCAATTTAAATAAGCTTATAAAAGATACTCCCATGAAAGTCAAACATTGACAGTCAATTTGTTTTATGATGGACTAATCCTACATTATTACAATGAGTGCATAGTAATGCTAAATTGTTATTTTGTGTTAATGTTTTCTCAATGATAGTTATGGTCTAAATTTGATTTAAAAAGTGAAAAATACGAATTATTTAGAAATTGAGGAGTACTTTATACTACTTACTGTCTAGAGAATGTGCAACAAAGGAATTTTTTATTCTCACAAAAAATACCTCTTTGTTGCAAATTACTTGGACCTAAGGTAGTACTTCATATTTTGAATGCCCTTTTGTGATATTGGTGTCCAGCGTAGTGACCAAGTGCCTGCTTGCTACTCATTAGGTCTGGAATCAATATTCTTGTCAGAATGAAAGCTAGGTACATCTGGACCATGGCCGAAACGGACTTAAAGCTAATCATTGCATACAAGTGATTCTGCAAATTGTGTCCAAGATTTAAAAACCTTTTTGGACCTTCGCCAAACTTTGTTATAGCAGAAGCATTGTGCATTGGTACACCTTAATTTTACAAATGTCCTTTTAGCTGTCTTGTTAATTAAAACTTTCTCTAAATGATAGGTCACTATAACATTTGCAATTCCACTGTTAAGGGTTGCGTGAATTGGACCTCTTTTATGCCATGATGTTGATTGCTATTGGTTTTTCCAGCTTCATCTATGGTTGGAACATTCAATGAGATAGCGAAGTGTCGAATCTTTGTAGAGTTATTTTGTACTTCAAACAAAAGAAATACCCATTAGGAATCTCAATCCTCTGTACTATGTGCCACGTCATACGTCAGCAAAATCAACCATTATGGCATTGCACAGGCTGTGTCCTAAATATCTGTTTTCAAACGTGTGAAGGAAGCTGTGAAAGTGATAAGAAAAATCTGTTGTTTAAATGTGACTGTTTCTCTGACCAGTGCTTTATCTAGTTGCTGGATGTATTTTGTGTCTTTGCATGTACGAAATATTATTTATGTATCTGCTCAGCTTAATGTGTCTTTAATCTTTGTACTGAGTTTCTACTCTTGTGGATTTGTTCAGGTCTGTCAGTTATTCAAAAATGCAATCCAAATGCTATTCTCTTGGCTCATAAAAACACAACCCGACGTATTGGTAAAGGTAGTCTCCTTTCTTCAAGTTGATGTTTTATAGATTATTAAAGAGTTCTAGTTGTATTAACTTTATTAACGTGCATCAATCTGGTCTCCGCTATCATTCATCTAAAGTACTTTAGTTGGAGATGTAAATTTTGGATGTGGTTGTGGATTTGTGGTGACTAATGAGCCCTCAGTTTGGAGTTTGGCCTTGTCTTCTCTTGCTCCTTATGTTTATTGGCGTCGATGTGTACCCTTCTTTCCTTCTCTTGTTTTTTCTTTTCCTGAATTGTGATCCATAATTTGGTGTTTTCAAGATTTAAGAGGTTATCAAGGTTCCTTTTCTGTAGCGGGGGAGTATGGGAGAGATCATTGTACTACCCTATCAATTCATTAGTTCAATAGGGATTTTTTGTCGTAGACACCTGGGTGGGAGAGTAGTCTAGGTCTCAAGAGTTTGGTGTTCGAGCACATATCTAATGTCTTTCATGAGTAATTGATTATGCATTCTGTCTTCAACGTCATTACCTTTGGCACTAAGTCATAGAAGCAGGTACAGTTTTCAGAGGTCTAAAAATGAATTTGACTGCAGATGACTGGTCTCTTGGTTATACATTAGTTGTGGGAGACGAAAAAATTCATGTTGGGGGCCAGCAGTTTCAAGTCATCTTTGCTCCGGTATGGTTTTTAGAAACTGGTCATACTTTTATAATTGGTTTTCAATCTTCAGATTATTTGCATACTATGAGTCGGTGTACCCAGCGTAGTTCAGCTCATCTATGGCCTTGCCTGGTCATCTATGACTCGGTGTCCTAGCTTGCTTGTACTATCGACTATCATGGAAAGAAAACCATTTATCCTGTTTCTTAACTTCTGACGAATGTGTGATCAATACTGAATTGTTTGATGTGCATTCTTCACACAATAAAATCTGTTAAATTGTCTTCCAAAGGTTTCTTGTCTATTGCAGTAAATGGGAGGGTTCAATTTATTTTTTCTCATTCAGTATATGGATTTATTGTATGACGCAAGATTGTGTAACTCTCTTTTGCATAATGAAACTTTAGAATGGCAGGTTTTAGTCAGTCAACTACTAAAATTATACATAAATGCTAGAAAGTACTAGGTTTACTTATTTATCGGGATGCATAATATACATGCAAGTATGAAACTATTTTCTTTAGTAGAAGTACTGCATTCTTATGGTTCATGAGAAGGATGATAATTCCCAAGTTTGATAATTTAGCCTTTCCATTCAGGGCCACACCGATGGTCATATGGCATTGCTTCATATCAATACTCAATCACTGATTGTTGGTGATCACTGTGTTGGGTAAGTTCTTCTCAAAGTAGATTCATATTACCTATGGTTAGTCTTAGACCCTTTAAGAGTGTCGAATGAGTTCTGTGTGAAATCCTCGCTATTCGAATCAGTTTCATTATCGATGAAAATTTTTAATGTGTGAAAGTTGTCAAATGTTAGTACTTAGTAATCATCTGTACATTTGTACAATGTTCTTACGATTGTTTTTGTACAATCACATTGATAATATGCTATGATTTATTCTTAATTTTTCTCCCCTTTTATTACCCAGAATTTGGACAAGATAAACTGGTTCTGGTGATGTGCATGTTTGTGTAAACTAGAACTCTTGTGCTTGGACATTTTCTGGCTGGCATAACTTGAATTGTAATGCAAGAATCAACTCCTATAAAAATTCTGAAAACCATTGCTGGCACTCTTGATCAAAGATACACTTTATGTAAGCAATGCTCCATTAATGTAGAGCTAACTTTGGTTTCTGAGGAAAAAAAAAAAAAGATAAATTTGATTGTCAGGTTTGCCACCACTTCAAAATGAAATGCAGAATTTGTAATCATGCTATTGGTTTAATAACTGACACTTCATATTATTCCACCGTTATGTTCAAAACATTGAATCTTGAAGAGAATTTCTGCTAGATTTCTTCATCCTCACTTTGCTGTTCAAGTGTCCAAGTCAAAGTTAGTAAAAAAATCTGTCCAATTGATGTTACAGGCAAGGTAGTGCGGTCCTGGATGCTTTTTCTGGTGGAAATATGGCGGTAAGCTCATTGCGTCCCATCATCCTATATCTTTCATCGTGTTGTTTGATTCTGGTAAAGTATTTTCAATGTATTTTCTACAATTTGTGCAAGTGTACAGCCAACTTTTGCTACAACTTAGGTATATGATTAAGCATCTTTCTTAATTTAGTTTATTTGTGTAAAATTTATTTGTATTGAATTGCAAGTTTGTTGGGCTTACAAGAAGGAGCATATTAAAAAAGTAGGAGTTACGGAGATGTGGATGTTGAGATGGATGTGTGGGAACACTCTAAGGGATAGAATCAGGAACGAAGTCATATGTCGAAAAGTTGGTGTCGCAGACATTGCAAGCAAATTAAGGGAAAATCGCTTGCGTTGGTTCGGACATGTGAGACGAGACCTGAGGGAGCTTTAGTGCGACGAGTGGAAGGGTGGGATCATGGAGGTCTCAAACGAGGTAGGGGGAGACCGAAAATGACTTGGTGGGAAGGGGTTAGAAAGGATATGAATCTTTTAGATTTACAAGATAACAAGGTCCTTGATCGTAGGAAATGGAGGAGGAAAGTTTATGTGGATGACCACATGGAATGATTATTTTTTGGTTGATGTATCCAACCCCAATTTTTGGGATTAAGGCTCTGTTTGATTGATTTGATTGATTGTATTGCAAGTTTGTTGTTACCTTTATTTTTGTAAGATGGATTAAGACATTACAATCAAAAAAGGATTAAATTATGACATTGTTCAGCAAATTGAACAAATTCACGAAGGAAAGGGGAGAACTTATTCTCTTATATCCGAATCATGGGTGAAAATTACAAGATGTGCACTGAGCATGGGATATTAATGGAGTGTGTTCTTTGTTACCTTCCCTCAACTCTTGTGTCACAATCAATTCTGTGCTGGGCATATTAAGGAAGAAATCCACCTCTTGTAAGGATTGGAACGGGCCATAACCAGTTGGTAAGTTGAAGATCATATTGCAATTCTTGTTGAATTTCGAGTAACCTCATTGAAGCCTAGAAAAAGATGAAGAGAGGAATCATTTTTGAGGTTGGGACCAACCATACTATTTGTTCCATCCCTATGACAAATATTAATTGCCAAAGGCTAAAGAGTCCATTTGAGAAGCTTACTGCACGCTTCTGGTTCTCCTTTGTGTCCTAACTCAAAATAGTGGTGGGGTCCTTCCTATGTCTCCTACCGATCTACCATCCGAGACCAGCTTTACCCTGACCTCTGCCCTGAAATTTTTTGTGGAGCCTGAAGAGGTATTGGAGATGCATACCTTTTTCCATAGGAGAGGCTATTAAAATTGAGGATGCGCTCAAAGAGAAAATTTTCCACTAGGCCGCATGGAAAAGTACACTTCAATCCAACAAGGTTTCCAAATTTCCGTCTTAAGAGCAATGTTAAGACTATCTGTAGGATTCTGATGGTTCATCTAATGTTCTCCACTCTGCTGAGATATGCTTGGCTTGGCTCAAAAGGATAGAATTGAAACCTTTATTTTCTGTGTTTCGTTCGGGGATGTTAAGGTGGTAGAATTTTGTCAGCATGAGAGAATGTGACAAGGTCGGCACCATCATATGCACAAAATGTTGGACTTTGAATAATTGTCATGTAATGTATAGGTAAGACTATGTTGAATTTGTGGACATAAACAAAAGGATATACTTGTCCTTTTGATCTACTTAATTCGTTAATCACTATGCTGAATAAGAAACATAATAATCCTTGTATGTAGAATTTAGCAACAACCAAGGAATAATTGGGAAACACCTCACTGTGCAAGTGTTATCAACATTTTACTCTTGCAGCTGATTTTAGAAAAATAAGTCTAGCTCCTCCAGCAGATAAGCAGATTAGGTTTCTCAATATTCCTGTGATTTATTCTTGAGCTTTGTTGTTTTAATTTTGTTACTTGTTACCTTGTATAGTTTATACTTTATGAAGAAATTTTTTAGTGGTTAGTTTTGATGCTCATCATGTGCTTCAGTGCTTGGGTCTTACAAATTTTGTTACGGTGTTAAAAGGTTCTCTGATATGGATAAGCTTGCAAACTAGATAACTGATCTTTCTTTGCTGTTATCAAGGAAGTGCAAGTCTTATGCATACATCTTAATATCATAATCAGTTGGTTAACTCCAATGCAATATATGAAATATGGGTGATCCTCTTCTTAGTTAACTGTTTCTCTTTTCCTATGCTTCTCTCTATTGCACAAAGTAGTCTATCTCATTTTGACATCACCAATGCTTTATTCTCTCCTTTCAGGAATACTTTCGTACAACATACAAATTCCTGGAGCTTTCTCCATATACGTTAATTCCTATGCATGGGAGAGTTAACCTGTGGCCAAAACACATGCTTTGTCAATATTTAAAGTACGAATCACATTTTAAGATTCCTGTTTCACATAAAGTTCACCTAATTCTGCGATAACTGGTTCTGTGACAATCCTTTTGTGTGAATCTATGTCACGGCTTGATTTTATAATTTAAATGTTTAGACTCTTTTGCATTTCACAATTTTATTTACTACGGATTATATTTAAGAAAATAAAATTTTTCTTCTTCTTGTTTTTGATACTTTCTATATCATGCTAAACTTTTGCTATATAAAAAAGCAGTAAGAAACTTTGAAATGAGTTCCCATAAATGAGTATATTAGATTAGCTCTTTTGCATTGCACGATTTAATATTAAGAAACTGTGAAACGAGTTTCCATAAATAAAAAAAATACGAGTAATTGTTAAATCTTGATCATAATATCAAAAAAGATATACAATGGTACAAAACATTTTCTCTTTAAGCAGAATTTTAGAATGATTTAATTTAAGGATATTCTTTCCCTAAAAAATGATAAAAAAAAAATTGAGCAGGATTTGGTTATTAGAAACCACCACATGTTCAAAAGCTGAATCTATTTTAATATTTAGTTATAAACTTGGCCTCTCTCACATGATTTTTTGTGTTTTTTATATTTCTTGAATCATGATTAATTTTGAATGCAACATTGTGGTACATATTTGTCACCTGTTTGTTTGGATTCTGGAATTTGTTTTCAGGAATCGCAGAGATAGAGAATTATCAGTCTTGAAAGCCATAGAAAAGGGTGGGACCACTTTATTTGACTTAGTATCTGCAATCTATAAAGAAGTTGATCGTCGCCTTTGGTTTGTTGCCGCGTCTAATGTCAGGCTCCATGTCGAGCATTTAGGCCAACAACAAAAGTTACCACAGGTAACCCCCCCCCCCCCCCCCCCTTTTATTTTTCCTCCTATGATGAAATCCTATTCTCAGATTCTTGTAAGACAATAATAAAACTTTTTCAAAAGCTGGCTTAAATTTCTTTATCCAACCATATGCTACACCTGCTGCCGCAGAAAAGATGATAATATTCCACTTCCAACAATGACTAGTGCAGTAATTTCCTGTGATTAGGGTGCCACCCAGATAGCTACGATAAAAGAAAAAATCAATCAACCATAAATGTTCACCATTAGGGCCATTAGTGGAACTAGGTACTAAACAAAAACCGTTGTCACATGTTTCGGTCATTAACCAATCCTCCCCTGCTATTTCTTTTGATCAAGTGTCACCTACTTATCCGAACCCTATATTTCATATCTTTCTGGACCCCCTCTAACGATTCACCCTTCGGTCTTCTTCAGCTGCTTCAAAGATGACCATGGCACTCTTCTTTTCTTTCTAGTGCATCTTCTGGTCTTCGTCTTACTATCCAAATCAGCATAATTAGTTTTCTCTTTTTTTGCCTCAATGTCGCAACTTCAGTTTCCATTTAAAAAATTCCATTCCTAATTCTATCCCTTAAAGTGTCCTAACGATACCCACCATTTGTATTATCTACTTCATTATTTTTAAAGCTATCCTATTAATTTTTCTAAACTATGTTTGTGTTTGTGGTTTACTCTCTGTTAAGCCATCTAGACTTAATTAAGTGAGTTCCATCAATCAATCAATATCAGAGCCTTAATCCCAAAATTGGTCGGCTACATGAACTAAAAATAATCATTCTATGTGGTCATCCACATAAATTTTCCTACTCCATCTCCTGCAATCGAGAACCTTATCCTCCCTAAATCTAAACTTCATATCCTTTCTAAAACCCTTTCCACCAAGTCATTTTCGGTCTCCCCCTACCTCGTTTGAGATCTCCATGATCCCACCCTTCCACTTGTCACATTGGGCTCTCTGAGATCTTCATCTCACATGTCTGGTCCACGCAAGCGGTTTTCCCTTAATTTGCTTGCAATATCTGCTACACCCACTTTCCGGTGTATGACTTCATTTCTGATCTATCCTTTAGAGTGTTTCCCCACATCCACTCAACATCTAATTTCCTTTTGAATGTGCTCCTTTTTATAGCCCAACATTTAGTATCGTAGAGCAACACTGGGCTTATGGTGGCTTATGGCAGTCCTGTAGAATTACCCTTCAACTTTGACGAATTTTTTTGTCATATAACACTCCCGTGGCTGCTCTCTATTTAAGCCACCCAGGTTTAATCCTATGTGCCACATCTTGGTCAATATCACCATTATTTTGGATGAATGACCCAAGATCTTTAAACATTCCCTCATATGTAGAACTTTTCCGTCCAACCTCACCACCGCATCACTTACCCCCCCTCTTGTTTGTGAAATGCATTCCATATACTCCGTCTTACTCCGACTAGCTTAATCCCTCGAGACTCCAACCTTTGCCTCCATTGCTCTAATTTGGCATTAACCCAATCTTTAGTTTCATCCACCAATACGATACATCCAACTACACCATGTTACCTCATCCTAGATTGACCTTGTTACTTCATCTACAATCACTGCAACAAGAAAGGGCTCAACGCCGACCCTTGGTGCAATCCAATTGTTATAGAAGGTCTTTAGTCAACCCACCACAGTCCTAACATCTGTGGACATCTTCCTGATCCGATACATACCTAAACCATGTCAATATACTTTCTGTGGTATACCTTTCTATATCATTGCCCACCAAAGACATCTCTTGGAACCTTGTCATAAGCCTTCCTAGATCAATGAAAATCATATGAAGGTCCTTCTTCCCACCCTATAGAACCCCATCATTTGTGTTAAGAATGAATTGCTTCCATCGTGGATCTCCCGCATAAAACCAAATTGGTTTTCATGGAGCTTATACATGCCCTCAACCTATATTCTATCACCCTCCCCCAACTTCGTAGTGTGGCTCTAAGCTTAATGCCTCGATAGTTGGAACAATCTTGGACATCTCCTTTGTTCTTATAAACTGAAACTAAATTGTTCTTTCCGCCAATCTTGTGGGATTCTCGAAGTCTTCCAAACGTTGTTAACAAAACTGTTAGCCCATCAATACCCACCCTACCTCCACACCTCCACATCAGGTCCAATGTTTTTCTTTGGTTTCATCTTCTTCAATGCAGTCTCCACCTCTACCCTTCTAATCCTCCACACATATTCCATGTTATTTCATTTGTCCTACATTTTCCGAATGCCAGATAGCATTTTCTTTTGCGTAAACTGCTGCTTACCCTCTTCAACAAGAAGCATCCTTATGCTCATTGTCCTTCCCCTTGATTCCCCTAATACCTCCTTGGCCACTTTAAGGAAATAGTTATTCCCTTGTGACTAAGCTACATATCGAATCCGCCTCTTTATCCCAATTCACCTCTGGATCATTTTCTTTTTTGTGAAAACCTTAGCATTTCATCCCTTAAGGTCCACCATCTTATCCTTGGCTCCCCTTTAGTACATTTCTTTATCCCTCCCTCTTTCAAACAAATTGTCATCACTAATAGCCGGTGTGGGTAACTACCATGTCTCGTCGGATGACCTTGCAAACTATGCAACTTTGTTTATCCTCCCTCCTCGTGAGCAGGGAGTCTATTTGAGTTGCATTTCCTTTGCTGTGAAAAGATATCAGGTGGGAATCTTCCTTCTTAAACCAGTATTAGCCAGAATCAAATCATACGAGTGGGCAAAATCTAATATGGTCTCTCCATCTCTCTACCCATACCCGAAACCCTCATGAAAACTCTCAAAATCATCATGACGGTCCCCAACATGCCCATTCAAGTTGCCTTCTATATATAATTTCTGTTCCTTCTCATCAAGATCTTCCCAAAATTGTTGTTTCTCCTCTGCACTTAGTCCAACTTAGGGAGGGCACATTGCACTTATACATAACAATCTCCTTACCACACAACTTCACCCTTATCAATGGTTGCTCTTCCAAATCTCGAGTACCTCTTGCAAAAGCTTCTTATCAAGGACTACACCTCCATTCTTGACTCCATCACCTGATTCTTTGTCTTGTCCAGCATACACTACCTTTATACCCCAATCAAGCCCCGAGCTCCTTGCCTGTCCACCTTGTCTCTTGAAGGCAGAAATGTTTACTCGCCTTCTCTTCACCATCTCCACCACTTTTGCCGATTTCCCCGTAGAGACCCTACATTCCAAGAACCAGCCGAGACCCTTCCTCCTCGCTCTCTTGCACCACCACAATCTTGTGCTCATTTGACACCACCCCCTGACGGTGTGGCGTGTCCCTGAGGGCGACAACCTAGCAACCCTAGCATATTTATCACTGCACTCGGGCTTGTGAATGTAGTAGGGAACACCCCAATTGCAAGCTCTTGCTGATTTGACACCACATTCGGGCAATGTGGCGCGTCGCTTCAGGGCGAAGACCTAGCAACCCTTGTGTATTTATCCCTGCACCCAGCTGGGAAATACCGCGCGTTGCTAAGTAGGGAACGCCCCCCACGAAATCATCATTTTGGTTCATGTCATAAGATGTGACTAATTTTTGCGCTGGCTATCACTGACCTACCACAACCCTCCTCCTTTATCGAGGCTTGGGACTGGCACTGGCGGAGTTGTTAAAGGTTTCATCTTGGTCAAAGTCTTTATGCTTCACGTGAGCGATCCAAGATAGTAAAAGGCCTCACTCGGGGCAACTTCAATTTTACTACATAAAGTCGTAAACACTTGGCCCTTTTCAGATACTAAAACAACATTGCTTTTAATACCTCTTCTATTTAGGCCAAAAGCCTGAAATAAATTACTTTAGATGAATTTTAGCAACTGGTGTCACACTGTAGCCCATATTGTGCCAAAGAACATGCTGTAATGAATTCTTTGATGCTTTGGAATTGGATTACAATGTGGCTTGTCAAAATGTACTTTCTGCACGTGTCATACCTTGATAGTGTAAATAGGACAGTAACAGAGGATTATGAAACTGCTTTCTTGTGACTTACTGGGTCTATATATATGCAGGTCATTGATCCTACATTCCTGTTGTCTGCCTGACTCATTTTTCGGTTAAAATACTAGCGTTGCTTTATGTTAAACATCACCTAGATTGTTATACTTGCATTGGCTATGTAGTTCTATGAGGTATTAATTATAAATTGCTGATGGGGACTTACTCATTTGGAACAACAAATTGTTTGAGGGACGGCAGGGCTTCTCTTATGAAGCTTACAACCACAGTATTGCAGCATTTGAAGACGAGATGAGCAAATTATAAAGCAGAAGATGACAGACCAAATTCTAGAAAAGAGGATGCATAATATAGACCCATGAACTGATTTAGGTTTGCAGCACTCTAATAATCACTTGTTCTCACTATGACGCTCAATAGATGAGTCTGACCATTCATAATTGAATTGCAAGCATTTTGTATCTTTCATATGTTTTGCATTGATATTCCAGATTATACTATTAACATGGTTTCTCTTGATTCTCCAAGGGCATGTCCTTAGCAAGATTTAATGGAACGTGTGGATTACAATTTGCAATCAGTTGGATCTGGTCATACATAAGCAATGGGATATCTGCAAGTATGAAGATAAAGACCTAAGCTCATTATAATTGTACTTATTGTATGGTTTGCCTTGTTTATTAGTGGTAATTAAGAACCCTGCCTACATAAACATTAGAATAAGGCGCCATCAGATGCGTTGTGATTTTAGACTGTCAGTGATAACGTTGAAGTGTTGAATAAGCGATTCAACTATTTCTTATTATACAGTTGTTAGTTGATCATTTTAGCTACCTCTCCCTTCCTCAATCATTGTTGGGTGCTCTTCAATTCCAATTATGTTCTAGCATTGCAACAACAGTCGATTTTTATATACTTGTATGTCTCGAATAAATACTCATATTGGTGAACCATAGCATTGGATCATTGTAGAGATTGAGTAGGGCTAGAGTTTATTGAACAAACTATCTGGATGTGTCGTGGCGTGACGAAAATCACTACCCTAAAGCCAAATTTGCTTCGCTCTTGTACCAAGTCGATTTTTATATACTTCTGTATGTGTCGATTAATACTCGAAATTGTGAATTGTAGCAGTTGGATCATTGTAGGAGATTGACTAGAATTGTTGGATCATTGTAGGAGATACGGCTAGAATTATAGAATAAACTTAGCTGGATTTGTCGTGGCGTGACGAAAAATCACTCACCTTAAAGCTGAATTTGCCCTGCTCTTGATACATAAGGTTTCTTGGCAATCGACCCCTAGGGTTACACTTCAATCCACCCTAATGGTGTTCCGCAAAAGAGTAGATTGAAGAACTCCATTTTTAGTATTTTAGACTGTGAATAGCTTTGTTTATATAGATAGTTTGGCTTAGAGAGGAGGAAGAAAAGAGGAAACAGAAGGTCATAAAATCTGGTTATAAATAGAGGGGCAATTGGAGGCAAGAATACTATTAGCAACTTTAAATGTCGACAGAATATATTTGACAATTGAACATGATCCTATCTATATCAAACACGGGTAATATTTTATTTACTCTTAATTCCATTGACTAATTCCATATCTTTATCCTTCCTTTTTATCCTCTTTATTAGGGCTTGCAAAGTTTCATTTTTGAATTTCCGATCTAATTTTTCGTTTTGAAAAGCTGGATATCCGATATGTGTTTTGGAAGACCATATCGAACTGAATAATCAGATTTTTAAATCGGAAAATGAACGGATACGGAATGGTTTTTTTAAGGATTAAAAGTAAATGTTGGCAAAAAAGTAAGTTTTGTTAAAATATTATTATTTTATGGATGTCCATTATACCCCTTAGGTATGATCTAGGATATTCTGGATACTAGGGTTTATGCTACAGGAAACCCTAATGCTTGTATATATATATATATATACTTGGTACGAGATAAAAAACACACTCTATTATTCTCTCCCCCACAAATACCTTTTATTAAAACCATATTTTCTATACACGTTATCAGCACGAGAGTGCTTGTACATTGTTTTCACAACAAGATCTTATTACTTACTGTCCTCGGTGAATATGATCCGGTTCGAGTCCTCTGATGATATAAGTTGGTGAAGGTTCTTACCAAAATCTCTTTTTGTTTTCACCTAAAGAATGTTAACTACATAATTTATTATGAATATGCTACGGTGGAAGTTATAGTTTTTTCTTGCTATTTTTTTTTTTTCCTGGTATTGTTTATAATTATATAACTTTGAACTCTATGGTTAATTGCAACCGTCATATCGTATTCTGCTCTTTTGTTACGATTATAATCAGTTGGGGTAATTTTTCTTTTCAGAATTTATATTGTTGGCGAATATGTTTTTGTCAAATGCTACTTTTGTACCAAATGAAATTTTGGTGTGTTAATATACTTCTGGTCGTTCCAACACAATATCATACTTGGTACTTGTATACTTGTTCATCATCATTTTATAGATCAGGTTTGGATTTGATTTCTTCATTTTGTCTCCGTCTGATTCGTCGAAGTTTCCCTCACTTATGATGGTTGTCTTCCTCCATTTTCGGTTCTGGTATTATGTCTGAATAATCTCCCCTTTGTTTTATTTTCTGTTTTGTGTGATTATTGGCAATAACAAGGGTGATGAGTTTTGACCAAAAGGTATAATAGTTTTGATCAATGAGTTTTGTTTAATAATTACTTTTGGCATAATTGTTGAAATTTTATGATTAAATTTTAAATTAAAGTCATTGTCTTATTGTTATAATTGTTTTATTGTGATTGTACATTAAAGTGATATGCTATGATTGATGATTCATATGTGCATATACTGAAAATTTCATTAACTATGGTATTTTTGATATATTTACAATAAGAATTCTCCTTGCCGTCATTAAAAAGGAATCTCGTTACCTAGTTAGTTAACCTGTTTTAACGGCCTTGCAGTTTTCTATCTCTTATAATATACCCACATACTATGTTTCATAGCAAATAAGGAGTAAAATTAAGAAGTGAAATTATTGGATGTTAGAAAACTTTTACTCTTTTATGATACATAATAAACATGTATAAAGAATCTGTATGAAATCATTCAATTCGTTCATCTTGAGATTTTTTATCATAAATTATTATATGCTCTTTGAATCTGTCATGTATAATTACTTAGCGTACAGTGATAGAAGAGAAGGAAACTTTATTTGCTATGTCGTAATCAGTTATCTTAATAATTATATTACTATATCAGTTGTGGGGTTCTCATTTTCCGTAACATGCTCAACAATACAAATTGTGTATTTAGCCTTGTAATGGTAAACTAGTTTAAAATTTTTTGCTATTTATTAAACTAACATTATGACCCTTGCTTTTAATTACTTAGTTTTTTTGGTGCTCTAGTAGTTCATTATTGTACCATAATTATATTTCGTCTATTGGTTTGCTTACTACGTCTACTCCTATGATTACTCTCTCTATATGTATGAGTTGTGGCCAAAGATTTAAGGTATCTACTATGGAGTAGTAGAAATGTGGCTAGGAAACAATCTGATAGTGAAATAATAATATATAATAATAGTATATAATAATAATAATAATAATAATAATAATAATAATAATACATATAATATAATAAGAATATAATAATAGTATCCACTCTCAGTAACAAATTTCATAATTCTACTTACTCATAGTAATTAGTTAAGAAAGGAGTTGACTTTATTATAGTGCATAACTACTATTGGTCTTATAAGTTATTTATAGATAGAATTGTACCACTGTGTGACATTATATGTTGATGTGTGATTTTATTCAATTAGATTGTATATTAGAGACCTACATAAAGTAACATTATTGGAATAAATATCACATTGATCATAAATACTTGTATGTTTGGACCTTAGATTCCATAGTTTTGTAAAGGGTCACACAATCTTCAAGAGTAATATATATATAGAGTTCCATATTAAACTTTATGTTTTAACCAAATCTAATGCATGTCTCAGTTACTCCTTCATTTACGAAAATTTTATGTGATCCTATAAACACAATATCATGAAAAAATATGCAAATGTTTCTAAATAGATAAATATTGTATTATGTCCTCATATTAGACTATTGATGAGAAATATTGATTAAACTTGTTTATTTCCCAGAAGTGAATGAGAAATTGCATATTATTACTAGGCATAGGACGATGAGCTTGTTAACATGATATTTACTTTATTATATAATTTATTTAAACATTCTAAATTACCAACATGAATTATAGTGGTTTGTTTTTGTGTTTAAGATTTTTTATTTAATGATGATGAATAATATAATTGTAAGTAACTATATCCGGTAGTACAAACATTATTGAAGGTCCGGAAGAGCAACTATATTGTGCCAATGGGAACAAAATTCGAAATTATTGATGCTTGTACTCCCCTAAGTCTCAAGAAATTTATGAGTTTTAAAGATATCCGCCAAAACGGATACCTATTGATACAATAAGTGAAGGAATAATTAATTCCTTCAAATACGAGTATAACCCAAGCACAAGCAGGTTTTGGAGAGATTATCTGCCACTCTCCACTAGCTTGTCTACAACAAAGATAATGTTATTGAACATATGCTATTGTAAACCAGAAGTTTACAGATAGCTTTATAGTTTGGCATGACCGGTTAGGCCATCCGGTTCATCAATGTGCGAAAAATTGAAAATTCACATGGACATTCTTTGAAGAGCCAGCAGATTCTTCAAAATATTATTCTTGTGTCTGCTTGCTCCCAAGGTAAGTTGATCATTCGGCATCACCAGCGAAAATAAATTATGAATCATTCTTTCTTTCCTTGAACGTATACAAGGAACATATGTGGACCATACATCCACCTTGTGCGAACATTTAGATATTTTAGGTTTTAATCGATTGCATCGACTAGATGGTACACATGTGTCCTTACTATCAACCCGCAACCTGGCGTTTGCGAGTTACTTTGCTCAATGTGATAAGATACTAGTACAATTTCCATATTTTCCTATTAAGAATATACGTCTGATATGCTGGTGAATTACTTCAAAGGCTTTTAAATGATTTATTGTATGGCTGTGGAATTAATGTTGAACATCCTGTTGCACATGTTCATACACAAAATGGTCTTGCAGAATCACTAATTAAACGTCTTCAGTTGATTGCTAGACCATTACTTATGAAGTCGGATCTACCATTTCTCCTTGGGACATGCTATTACATGCTCGCACTAATTCGCATCAGGCCAACCAGTAAACATAAGTTTCTCCCCATCACATGGTTTTGTGGTCAGGAACCAGATATTTCCCACTCTAAGAACTTTTGGATGTGGCGGTGTAGGTTCCAATGCGCTCCACCACAACGCTCTAAAGTGGTCCTCAAAGAGGGGCTGGGCATATATGTCGGTTTTGAATCCCCATCAATAATTAGATCCTAGAGCCATTAACAGGTGACTATTTACTGCTCTTTTGCAGATTGTCACTTTAACGATTTTAGTTTTCCCAGCATTAGGGGGAGAGAACAAGCAGCTGGAAAATGAAATAGTTGGATGATCATCATTAAAACACCTTGATCCTCGCACTAACAATGTGTAATGGAAGTCCAAAGATATTAATTTAAAGCTTAGCAAATCAATTGCCAAACGCATTTACTGACCTAAATGAGTAACTAGTCACATATACCACTGTAAATGCTCCTATCACGATTGATGTCCCGGAAGGACAATCTCATGAGTCTAAGGCACGCCTGAAGCGTGGTAGACCAGTAGGTTCCAAAGATAAGAATCCTCGGAAAAGAAAAGGAGCAATGATAAGTAATGGCCAGATTGAGGAAGCAATAAATGAAGGATCTCCAGAAGAGACCATAGACATGACAAATATAGTGTTCTAGAAGAACCTCAGGTACCTGAAAATGAAGAGATCTCAACAGATTATGTCATGTCTAGAATAACTTGGAACCGAAATGAAATGACGTCGAGGATGTTTTTGGCTATAATGTAGCACTTATGTTATGAATGAAAAAGAGGATCATGAGCCTAAGTCCATTGAAGAATGTAGAAAAGAGATGATTGCCAAACTGGAAAGAAGCAATTGATGCAGATTGATCGCTTGCAAAGAGAGAAGGTTTGGGCCAGTAGTTCGTATACTGAGGTGTAAACCAGTGTGTAAATGGGGGTCTTTGTGCGGAAAAGAAATGAAAGGGTGAATTGTGAAGACACAAAGCACGTTTAGTTGGCACAAGGATTCTCACAAAGACCTGGTATTAATTTTGAGGAGACAATTCTCCCGTGGTGGATGCAACTACTTTCAAATCTTTAATTAGTCTGGCAGTAAGACATGGACTTGATTTACACAAATGGATGTTGTAACAGCTTACTTATACGGCCACTTGATAGTGATATATACATGAACTCCCGAAGGTTCAAGTTGCCTGAAGCAACTGGTTCGCGTTCTCGAGAACAACATTGTAATTAAGTTAAATAGATCCCTTTATGGATTGAACATCAGGGCGTATGTGGTACATCGCCTTATGAATAGTTGGTTAAGAAATATAAAAATGACCTATTAGCCCTTGTATTTTCTAAAGAAATTCGGGTCAGGTTTGTGATTATTGCTGTCTATGTTGATGATTTGAATATCATTGGACTCCAGAAGAGATTTCAATAACAGTGAATACTTGAAAAAAGAGTTTGAAATGAAAGATCTTGGTAAGACACAATTTTGTATAGGGCTACAAATGAGCACCTAAAAGAGGAACCTTGTCATCAAACTACATACACAGAGAGGTGCTCAGAAGATTTTTAGGGATAAAGCACATCCGTTAACTAGCCCAATGGTTTGTAAGAAATCACTAGATGTTGATAAAGATCCTTTTCCGCCCTCGGGAAATATATGAGAGATCTTTGGTCTTAAGTACCATATCTAATGGCAATAGGAGCATTGATGTACCTTGCTAGTCACACAAGACCGACATATCACTCTATCAAATCTATTAGAAAGTTTAGCTCATGTTCCTACCCAGGCATGTGAATAACGGGTTAAACATATATTTCGCTATCTAAAAGGTACGAAAGATAAAGTTTGTTCTTTTCTAACACTCCAAAGAAAATTAGTGTTTTGTCAGAGCAGGGTATTTATCAGATCCCTCATGTTGCTCGATCACAAACTGGATATGTATTTACATATGATGGTACCGCCCGCAATCTCTTGGCGTTCCTGAAACAAACCATTGCTGCTACTTCTTCTAATCATGCAGAAATTTAGCAATTCATGAGGCTAGTCGAGAATGTTATGGCTAAGTCTCTAATTCATCACATACAAGAAGATTGTGGTCGTTTATGTGGAAACAAGCTCGACTACATTATATGAAGACATGCCAACCTGTGATTGCATAACTCAGGAAGGGTACATTAAACGGTGACAGGACGGAAGCATATATTGCCAAGTTTTTCTTTACCCATGACCTTCAAAGAATAGTGAATTATTGTCCAACCGATTCGTTCAAGCGAAATTTTAGCAGATCTATTTACCAAGGCGCTTCCTACGCTACATTCAAGAAATTAGTTTCATCAAATCGGGTTGCGTCATCTCAAGGATCTCAACGGATGATATCATGAGGGGAGTCAATGCGCGTTTGTACTCTTTTTCCCTTAGCTATGGTTTTTCCACTGGGTTTTCCTGTTAAGGTTTTTAATGAACAGCATTGCACATGCGCATTATAAAATGATGTATATTTGCTTTATAATGGACATCCAAGGGGGAGTTTATAAATAATTATTATTTTATGGATGTCCATTATACCCCTTAGGTAGGATCTAGATTCTGGATACTAGGGTTTTTCTAAACAAAACACCCTTAATGCTTGTATATATATATTACTTTGGTACTGAATAAAAACACATCTATTATTCCCTCCACAAATACTCTTTATTAAAAACCATATTTTCTATAAAAGTTTTTCCATTTTTGTTTCGGTTTTTAAGGTATAAAAGTAAAATTTGATGAAGAAGTTGGTGCATATCCGGATTCAAAATTCCGATTTTTGGAAGGGAAACGGAACCAAGATTAAGGTTCCGGATTATTTTGGATCGGAAAATTCCGATATCCGACTTTGCACTTCCCTATTTTTTATCCCATCTCTCATACCAAACCTCATAAGAAAGGAAGGATATATAAATTATAAAAAGAACAAAGAAAAGTATTTTATTTTATCAATGCAGGACAAAGTGAAATAAGAAAATTGGGTTTTTTTTTTTTTCTTTATAGCACACCCCTAAGGAGTAATAATATACTCAGTATACTCCAACAACATGAGCTAGCTAACCATTCGAATAGGAAAAAAATTTGACTTTTACTTACTAGTTTTTCTTTATAAAGCCCACAATCAAGAAAATAATTAAAGAGAAGAATCTTGCAGATAAGTGTTTTCTACATGTTATAAACCAGCTAGCTTTCAATTATACGAAAATGCAATACATCTCTGTGATGGCCTTTCTGGTGTAATTTCACACTATCATTAAGGTTAAGTTTGCTTTATTAGGCTATTATTCATCATTTACGAAACAGTTGTTTTTATATACTACTCAAAATGTGAAAATAATCACTTTACTTCAGTATGCTGTGGCAGATATTTAGCCTTCCTTTCCATTTCTGCAAAATCTGCTAAACTAACGTATCAACACACAAAATCCCACGCCCAAAACAGAGAAAATTCACATAAGACTATGGAGAAACAAAAGATACAGTCATGTGTAAGAGGCTCATGGAAAAAAAATCATCAGGAGGGAAGTTACAAATTGCACCATCCAATTAACAACCACAATAATACTCACTGTTTCAATTGCATTTTTTCATCATAATTCTTGGACTGTTGTCAATTGCCGCCTTAGAAAATCCTTGTCTCCGATTATTTCCACCTGTAATGCTAAATGGCCCCTTCATGAACATTTTGAAAACTTTGATGATTGGATATTCCGAAGAGGTATGGCATTCCATGTCTGATGAGGAGCTCCTGTGGCGCGCCTCAATGGTAACTCATATTAAGGATATACCCTTACAATAGGACACTATCTAAGGTGCCTTCATGTTCATGACTAAGACCACTTTTGCCATTAGCGCCTTGTGGAGTTGTTCTTCAAGGGACACAAGGTCTCTATTCAATTTATGTCCATGTAATCTCTGAGTCGGTAAAGAGCCTCTTGAATCTTCAGTGTTTTACAAGCGTAGAATACCCAGTAAAGGTAATACTCGCACCCTTTTTGCAAGCTCTATTTGCCTTTTGTAGTCAAACTTAGATTGCCATTGTATGAACAATGCTGGGTACTCCATATGACTTTCAAAGTTTTATTGAGTGGAAATCATGTTAGCTAATCGTTAAAGTAAAATTTTATGTTTCTGTTCGTGCAGCCAGTGGAATGGGGAAAGGCATCATGGTAGATGCAAAACGAATATTACTAGCTAATAGCCTTATTGACCTCTCAAATGAAAGGTTCATCTACTATCTGAATCTTGCATTCCACTAACAACTTCAAACTTCACAACCATTTACAACTACCTCATCAAATCAAACCAAAGTCATGTTGGATCATTGTGTGTGCCAAGCTCAATGGGCGAGGGAGGTACCAACAAACATATGGCACCCCTGTATTATATCAGATTGGCGTAAAGGAAATCATGGTTTGAAGTTCAAAGGCAAACTGTCAGTCGAAGTAGTTCAGATAAACATTCTACCCAATTCTTAGAGACTTCTGGCAGCCTCCGTGTTTTATGTGAACACTATTTAGCTACCCTTGTCAAAAACTTGGTAAGGGCTTGAACTCTATAGAACCATTATTGGGTTGATTGGTCGAAGCCTGCAACAATCCAGCTACATTTGTGAGAAAGATATTTCAGAAGTGTTTCTTCGTCGAGTAAAGTGACTGTGAGCTGGTTACATTCCATGTACCTGGTTCAATTTGCTTCGTCTTTGCAAGAAAGTTTCCATCAATACGCTAGAACCTTTGCTCAGTATAGCACCAGCTTTATTTCAGTGACAACTGATTACAGATTACCATCTTTCCTCTTGCTTTGAGCTTTATTTCGATGTATCAATGAAACAGACAAAAAATAAGATTATGTTGTGATTTACTATTCATTCACAAACAATGTTGAGAATTTGATATTATTTTCCATAGAATGGTCTTGCTAGGTGAAGAATGGAAGGTGTTCAAATTTAATTGCAGCATTTTTGTTATATATTCCTGTGGCACATCTTCTCGTTCATTTGTTTTTCTGTTGTACTATGTACTCTGTCTGTGATTTAGCGCCATATAATAGAAGTAATTGAATTGTCTTAATGAACCTCATATTCAATTCAGTGGTGGCAAATTTAGGAAAAACTTTTACTGGGCTCAATAAACTGATAAATTAATTTGTAAGGTGTTCATCATTGCAACCACGAAATTTGCAAATCAACAAAACTCACCCAAAAATATTCACAATTTTTAGTATAATTTACCGGTGGGGGGGGGGGGGGGGGGGGGGGGGTGTTGAACTGATCGTATATGATTCATTCTTTTGATGCCTCATAATGTTGGGAATATGAATAATAATGCGATGAAAAACTTATCTGAACTTAAAAGAATGTCGTGGCGTGCTCAAGATATCACTATCTTAAGTCGAATTTTGCCCGCTTCTTACACACGACTGTATTGGCATGACCTCAAGGTAACAGACCTTACCCCAATGGTACGGTGGAATACACAAGAGTGAACCAAGAACCTCTACCAATCAATGCCACCAAACAGGCTACGAGTGTTTGTTATTTTGGAAAAAAATAGAAAATTGTTTGATTTGTGTGTCTGAAGAAGAGAAAAGAAGAAACAGTAACTCATAGAGTAATACCGCTTGCAGAATAAGAAAGATAATCAAGGACAAAGGAATGTAGTCAATTACGCCATAAATATGAGCGTTAATCACGACAAGAATTATATGGTAATTATGGTTACAATATCACTCACAAATATTAGCAATCAACATATTTTTCCAAAATTAATTATAATTTTTCTTTTGAAGCTATATTTAAGCTCTATAACTCCACTTCACCCCACATGATTAAAAAGAAGAAAAGTTTGGCACGAACATCGGTTTTGTGCATTGAAGATTGGGTATTTCAGTAGCAATTTCTTGTGAATTTGAATTGATACCCAGTTGTTTACAATGTGTTTCTATACCATTTCAGGTCATACAAAAAACCCGACCTTTAATGGAGGTTGTATACAAATGTGCAACCTTAACTTTAATCTCAATATTGTAGAGTTCTCCGCAACACAATATTATATAGTTAGTCCCTCACAAATGCTTGGTTTTCAATGATGCTCTAAAGATCCCAAACCTATAGGACCTCATAGGGGTAGGAACGTTTTCCATATCATATAGGTAAGTCAATCAAGTTTGTACCCATTACAAACCACGCTTATTAGAGGCTATGAACTTATTAAGAGCTATGCTCAACCTCACATAAATAATCACAAAAAACTGCTCACTTTATTAATTAGGAATTCAGTAATCATCGCTAGAGTATTTGTGACTTCGCTTGCCCGTTTGAACTTATAAATTAAGAGTTGGGTATCCATCACAAAACACTCCCTCAATTAGCTTACTCATTTCTCTTGCTGACTCCAGCACCATCTTTCTACAAAGGCTTTTTGGTGAGAGGATTTGCAATTTCCTCTCAATTTTACTACTCAAGTGATGTCACATTTTTTCATAATCAAGTCTCTCACTATTCCACGCTCATTCTTATGTGCAACACCTATGGCAGCTTGCGAGTCACAATGCCATGGAACTGATGGAGTAGGCTTCCCCTCAATGGAATGCATTCAAGTAG
>PYUH01001143.1:460595-472548 GCA_016808085.1 Suaeda aralocaspica | reverse complement strand
CCCCCCCCCCCCCCTTTATTTTTCCTCCCTATGATGAAATCCTATTCTCAGATTCTTGTAAGACAATAAATAAAACTTTTTCAAAAGCTGGCTTAAATTTCTTTATCCAACCATATGCTACACCTGCTGCCGCAGAAAAGATGATAATATTCCACTTCCAACAATGACTTAGTGCAGTAAATTTCCTGTGATTAGGTGCCACCCAGATAGCTACGGTAAAAGAAAAAATCAATCAACCATAAATGTTCATCCCATTAGGGCCATTAGTGGAACTAGGTACTAAAACAAAAACCGTTGTTTCATGTTTCGGTCATTAACCAAATCCTCCCCTGCTATTTCTTTTGATCAAGTGTCACCTACTTATCCGAACCCTATATTTCATATCTTTCTGGACCCCCTCTAACGATGTCACCTTCGGTCTTCTTCAGCTGCTTCAAAGATGACCATGGCACTCTTCTTTTCTTTCTAGTGCATCTTCTGGTCTTCGTCTTACATATCCAAATCAGCATAATTAGTTTTCTCTTTTTTTGCCTCAATGTCTGCAACTTCAGTTTCCATTTAAAAAATTCCATTCCTAATTCTATCCCTTAAAGTGTTCCTACAGATACCCACCGTTTTGTATTATCTAACTTCATTATTTTTAAAGCTATCCTATATAATTTTTCTAAACTTATGTTTGGTGTTGTGGTTACTCTCTGTTAAGCCATCTAGACTTAATTAAGTGAGTTCCATCAATCAATCAATAATCAGAGCCTTAATCCCAAAATTGGGTCGGCTACATGAACTAAAAATAATCATTCTATGTGGTCATCCACATAAATTTTCCTACTCCATCTCCTGCAATCGAGAACCTTATCCTCCTCTAAATCTAAAAGCTTCATATCCTTTCTAAACCCTTTCCACCAAGTCATTTTCGGTCTCCCCCTACCTCGTTTGAGATCTCCATGATCCCACCCTTCCACTTGTCACATTGGGGCTCTCTGAGATCTTCATCTCACATGTCTGGTCCAGCGCAAGCGGTTTTCCCTTAATTTGCTTGCAATATCTGCTACACCAACTTTCCGGTGTATGACTTCATTTCTGATTCTATCCTTTAGAGTGTTTCCACACATCCATCTCAACATCTAAATTTCCTTTTGAATGTGCTCCTTTTTATAAGCCCAACATTTAGTATCGTAGAGCAACACTGGGCTTATGGTGGGCTTATGGCAGTCCTGTAGAATTTACCCTTCAACTTTGACGGGATGTTTTTGTCATATAACACTCCCGTGGCTGCTCTCTATTTAAGCCACCCAGGTTTAATCCTATGTGCCACATCTTGGTCAATATCACCATTATTTTGGATGAATGACCCGAGATCTTTAAACATTCCCTCATATGTAGAACTTTTCCGTCCAACCTCACCACCGCATCACTTACCCCCCTCTTTGTTGTGAAATAGCATTCCATATACTCCGTCTTACTCCGACTTAGCTTAATCCCTCGAGACTCCAACCTTTGCCTCCATTGCTCTAATTTGGCATTAACCCAATCTTTAGTTTCATCCACCAATACGATATCATCCAACATGCACCATGTTACCTCATCCTAGATTGACCTTGTTACTTCATCTACAATCACTGCAACAAGAAAAGGGCTCAACGCCGACCCTTGGTGCAATCCAATTGTTATAGGAGAGTCTTTAGTCAACCCACCACAAGTCCTAACATCTGTGGACATCTTCCGATACATATCCTTAACCATGTCAATATACTTTCGTGGTATACCTTTCTATATCATTGCCCACCAAAGTACATCTCTTGGAACCTTGTCATAAGCCTTCTCTAGATCAATGAAAATCATATGAAGGTCCTTCTTCCGCACCCTATAGAACCCCATCATTTGTGTTAAGAAATGAATTGCTTCCATCGTGGATCTCCCGGCATAAAACCAAATTGGTTTTCATGGATGCTTATACATGCCCTCAACCTATATTCTATCACCCTCCCCCACAACTTCGTAGTGTGGCTCATAAGCTTAATGCCTCGATAGTTGGAACAATCTTGGACATCTCCTTTGTTCTTATAAACTGAAACTAAATTGTTCTTTCGCCAATCTTGTGGGATTCTCGAAGTCTTCCAAACGTTGTTAAACAAAACTGTTAGCCCATCAATACCCACCTTACCTCCACACCTCCACATCAGGTCCAAGTGTTTTCTTTGGTTTCATCTTCTTCAATGCAGTCTCCACCTCTACCCTTCTAATCCTCCACACATATTCCATGTTAATTTCATTTGTCCTACATTTTCCGAATGCCAGATAGCATTTTCTTTTGCGTTAAACTGCTGCTTTCACCTCTTCAACAAGAAGCATCCTTATGCATCATTGTCCTTCCCCTTGATTCCCCTAATACCTCCTTGGCCACTTTAAGGAAATAGTTATTCCCTTGTGACTAAGCTACATCTGAATCCGCCTCTTTATCCCAATTCACCTCTTTGATCATTTTCTTTGTGAAAACCTTAGCATTTGCATCCCTTAAGGTCCACCATCTTATCCTTGGCTCCCCTTTAGTACATTTCTTTATCCCTCTCTCTTTCAAACAAATTGTCATCACTAATAGCCGGTGTTGGGTAACTACCATGTCTCGTCGGATGACCTTGCAAACTATGCAACTTTGTTTATCCTCCCTCCTCGTGAGCAGGGAGTCTATTTGAGTTGCATTTTCTTTGCTGTGAAAAGATATCAAGTGGGAATCTTCCTTCTTAAACCAAGTATTAGCCAGAATCAAATCATACGAGTGGGCAAAATCTAATATGGTCTCTCCATCTCTCTACCCATACCCGAAACCCTCATGAAAACTCTCAAAATCATCATGACGGTCCCCAACATGCCCATTCAAGTTGCCTTCTATATATAATTTCTGTGTCCTTCTCATCAAGATCTTCCCAAAATTGTTGTTTCTCCTCTGCACTTAGTCCAACTTAGGGAGGGCACATTAGCACTTATAACATTAACAATCTCCTTACCACACAACTTCACCCTTATCAATTTGTTGCTCTTCCAATAAATCTCGAGTACCTCTTGCAAAAGCTTCTTATCAAGGACTACACCTCCATTCTTGACTCCATCACCATGATTCTTTGTCTTGTCCAGCATACACTACCTTTATACCCCAAGATCAAGCACCGAGCTCCTTGTCCTGTCCACCTTGTCTCTTGAAGGCAGAAGATGTTTACTCGCCTTCTCTTCACCATCTCCACCACTTTTGCCGATTTCCCCGTAGAGACCCTACATTCCAAGAACCAGCCGTAGACCCTTTCCTCCTTCGCTCTCTTGCACCACCTACAATCTTGTGCTCATTTGACACCACCCCCTGACGGTGTGGCGTGTCCCTTGAGGGCGACAACCTAGCAACCCTAGCATATTTATCACTGCACTCGGGCTGTGAAGTGTAGTAGGGAACACCCCAATTGCAAGCTCTTGCTGATTTGACACCACATTCGGGCAATGTGGCGCGTCGCTTCAGGGCGAAGACCTAGCAACCCTTGTGTATTTATCCCTGCACCCAGCTGGGAAATACCGCGCGTTGCTAAGTAGGGAACGCCCCCCACGAAATCATCATTTTGGTTCATGTCATAAGATGTGACTAAGTTTTGCGCTGGCTATCACTGACCTACCACAACCCTCCTCCTTTATCGAGGCTTGGGACTGGCACTGGCGGAGTTGTTAAAGAGTTTCATCTTGGTCAAAGTCTTTATGCTTCAGCGTGAGCGATCCAAGATAGTAAAAGGCCTCACTCGGGGGCAACTTCAATTTTACTACATAAAGTCGTAAACACTTGGCCCTTTTCAGATACTAAAACAACATTGCTTTTAATACCTCTTCTATTTAGGCCAAAAGCCTGAAATAAATTACTTTTAGATGGAATTTTAGCAACTGGTGTCACACTGTAGCCCATATTTGTGCCAAAGAACATGTCTGTAATGAATTCTGTGATGCTTTGGAATTGAGATTACAATTGTGGCTGTCAAAATGTACTTTCTGCACGTGTCATACCTTGATAGTGTAAATAGGACAGTAACAGAGGATTATGAAACTGCTTTCTTGTGACTTACTGGGTCTATATATATGCAGGTCATTGATCCTACATTCCTGTTGTCTGCCTGACTCATTTTTCGGTTAAAATACTAGCGTTGCTTTATGTTAAACTATCACCTAGATTGTTATACTTGCATTGGCTAATGTAGTTCTATGAGGTATATAATTATAAATTGCTGATGGGGACTTACTCATTTGGAACAACAAATTGTTTGAGGGACTGCAGGGCTTCTCTTATGAAGCTTACAACCACAGTATTGCAGCATTTGAAGACGAGATGAGCAAATTATAAAGCAGAAGATGACAGACCAAATTCTAGAAAAGAGGATGTCATAATATAGACCCATGAACTGATTTAGGTTTGCAGCACTCTAATAATCACCTTGTTCCATCATATGACGCTCAATAGATGAGTCTGACCATTCATAATTGAATTGCAAGCATTTTGTTATCTTTCATAATGTTATTGCATTGATTATCCAGAGTTATACTATTAACATGGTTTCTCTTGATTCTCCAAGGGCATGTCCTTAGCAAGATTTAATGGAACGTGTGGATTACAATTTGCAATCAGTTGGATCTGGTCATACATAAGCAATTGGATATCTGCAAAGTTTATGAAGATAAAAAGACCTAAGCTCATTATAATTGTACTTATTGTATGGTTTGCCTTGTTATATAGTGTAAGAATCAAGAACCCTGCCTACATAAAAGCATTAGAATAATTGCGCCATCAGATGCGTTGTGATTTTAGACTGTCAGTGATAACGTTGAAGTGTTGAATAAGCGATTCAACTATTTTCTTATGTATACAGTTGTTAGTTGATCATTTTAGCTACCTCTCCCTTCCTCAATCATTAATGTTGGGTTCTCTTCAATTCACAATTATGTTCTAGCATTGCACAACAGTCGATTTTTATATACTTTTGTATGTCTCGATAAATACTCATAATTGTGAACCATAGCAGTTGGATCATTGTAGGAGATTGAGTATGGCTAGAGTTATTGAACAAACTTATCTGGATGTGTCGTGGCGTGACGAAAATCACTACCCTAAAGCCAAATTTGCTTCGCTCTTGTACACAAGTCGATTTTTATATACTTCTGTATGTGTCGATTAATACTCGAAATTGTGAATTGTAGCAGTTGGATCATTGTAGGAGATTGACTAGAATTGTTGGATCATTGTAGGAGATACGGCTAGAATTATAGAATAAACTTAGCTGGATTTGTCGTGGCGTGACGAAAATCACTACCTTAAAGCTGAATTTGCCCTGCTCTTGTACATAAGGTTTCTTGGCAATCGACCCCTAGGGTTACACGGCATCCACCCTAATGGTGTTCCGCAAAAGAGTAGATTGAGAACTCCATTTTTAGTATTTTAGACTGTGAATAGCTTTGTTTATATAGATAAGTTTGGCTTAGAGAGGAAGGAAGAAAAAGAGGAAAAACAGAAGGTCATAAAATCTGGTTATAAATAGAGGGGCAATTGGAGGCAAGAATTACTATTAGCAACGGTTAAAATGTCGACGAATATATTTGACAATTGAACATGATCCTATCTATATCAAACACGGGATAATATTTATTTACTCTTAATTCCATTGACTAATTCCATATCTTTATCCTTCCTTTTTATCCCTCTTTATTAGGGCTGTGCAAAAAGTTTCATTTTTGAATTTCCGATCTAATTTTTCGTTTTGAAAAGCTGGATATCCGATATGGTTTTTTGGAAGACCATAATCCGAACTGAATAATCAGATTTTTAAATCGGAAAATGAACTGGATACGGAATGGTTTTTTTAAGGATATAAAAAAGTAAATGTTGGCAAAAAAGTAAGTTTTGTTATAAAATATTATTATTTTATGGATGTCCATTATACCCCTTAGGTATGATCTAGGATATTCTGGATACTAGGGTTTATTCTACAGGAAACCCTTAATGCTTGTATATATATATATACTTTGGTACTGAATAAAAAACACATCTATTATTCTCTCCCACAAATACTCTTTATTAAAAACCATATTTTCTATAACACGTTATCAGCACGAGAGTGCTTGTACAATTGTTTTCACCAAAAGATCTTATTTACTTACTGTCCTCGGTGAATATGATCCGGTTCGAGGTCCTCTGATGAATATAAGTTGGTGAATGTTCTTACCAAAATCTCTTTTGTTTTCACCTAAAGAATGTTAACTACATAATTTATTATGAATATGCTACGGTGGAAGTTATAGTTGATTTTCTTGCTATTTTTTTTTTCCTGGTATTGTTTATAATTTATAACTTTGAACTCTATGGTTAATTGCACCGTCATATCGTATCTGCTCTTTTGTTAGCGATTATAATGCAGTTGGGGGTAATTTTTCTTTTCAGAATTTATATTTGTTGGCGAATATGTTTTTGGTCAAATGCTACTTTTTGTACCAAAATGAAATTTTGGTTGTGTTAATATACTCTGGTCGTTCCAACACAATATCATACTTGGTACTTGTATACTTGTTCATCATCATTTTAATAGATCAGGTTTGGATTTGATTTCTTCATTTTGTCTCCGTCTGATTCGTCGAAGTTTCCCTCACTTATGATGGTTGTCTTCCTCCATTTTCGGTTCTGGTATTATGTCTGAATATAATCTCACCTTTGTTTTATTTTCTGTTTTGTGTGATTATTGGCAATAACAAGGGTGATGAGTTTTGACCAAAAGGTATAATAATTGTTGATCAATGAGTTTTGTTTGATAANAATAATTGACTTTTGGCATAATTGTTGAATTTTATGATTAAATTTTAAATTAAAGTCATTGTCTTATTGTTATAATTGTTTTATTGTGAATTTTACAATTAAAGTGATATGCGATGATTGATGATTCATATGTTCATATACTGAAAATTTCATTAAATATGGTATTTTGATATATTTACAATAAGAATTCTCTTGCCGTCATTAAAAAGGAATCTCGTTACCTAGTTAGTTAACCTGGTTTAACGGCCTTGCAGTTTTCTATCTCTTAATAATATACCCAATATACTATGTTTCATAGCAAATAAAGGAGTAAAATTAAGAAGTGAAATTATTGGATGTTAGAAACTGTTACTCTTTTATGATACATAGATAAACATGTATAATGAATCTGTATGAAATCATTCAATTCGTTCATCTTGAGATTATTTTTATCATTAAATTATTATATGCTCTTTGAATCTGTCATGTATAATTACTTAGCGTACAGTGATAAGAAGAGAAGGTAAACTTTTATTTGCTATGGCGTAATCAGTTATCTTAATAATTAGATTACTATATCAGTTGTGGGAGTTCTCATTTTCCGTATACATGCTCAACAATACAAATTGTGTATTAGCAGTGTATGGTAAACTAGTTTAAAATTTTTTGCTATTTATTAAACTAACATTATGACCCTTGCTTTTAATTACTATTAGTTATTTGGTGCTCTAGTAGTTCATTATTGTACCATAATATATATTTCGTCTATTGGTTTGCTTACTACGTCTACTCACTATGATTACTTCCTATAATATACCCAACTCTCATACAAATTTCAAATTCTACTTACATCATAGTAATTAGTTAAGAAAGGAGTTGACTTTATTATAGTTGCATAACTACTAATTGGTCTTATAAGTTATTTATAGATAGAATTGTACCACGTTGTGACATTATATTTTGATGTGTGATTTTATTCAATTATATTGATATTAGAGACCTACATAAGTAACATATTGGAATAACACATTGATCTTAAATACTTGTATGTGTGGACCTTAAGTTCCATAGTTTTGTAAAGGGTCCACAACTTCAAGAGTAATATATATAAGTCATATATAACTTGTATGTTTTAACAAATCTAATGCATGTCTCAGTTACTCCTTCATTTACGAAAATTTTATGTGATCCTATAAACACAATATCATGAAAAAAATATGCAATGTTTCTAAATAGATATTGTATTATGTCCTCATTGACTATTGATAAAATATTGATGAACAAACTTGTTTATTCAAGAGTGAATGAGAATTTGCATATTATACTGGCATAGGCGATGAGCTTGTTAACATGATATTTACTTTATTATATATTTTTTTAACATTCATAAGAATTACCAACATGAATTATAGTGGTTTGTTTTGTGTTTAAGATTTTTTTATTTAATGATGATGAATAATATAAGTGTAAGTACTATATCCGGTAGTACAAACATTATTGAAGGCTCCGGAAGAGCACTATATTGATGCCAATGGGACAAAATTCGAAATTTTGATGCTTTGTACTCCCCTAAGTCTCAAAATTTATTGAGTTTTAAAGATATCCGCCAACGGATACCATATTGATACAATAAGTGAAGGAATAATGAATTCCTTCAAATTACGAGTATACCCAAGGCACTAAGCAGGTTTGGAGAGATATCTGCACTCTCCACTAGCTTGTACTACACAAAGATAAATGTTATTGAGACTATTCTATTGTAAACCAGAAGTTTACAGATAGCTTTATAGTTTGGCATGACCGGTTAGGCCATCCCGGTTCATCAATGATGCGAAAATAATTGAAAATTCACATGGACATTCTTTGAAGAGCCGCAGATTCTTCAAAATGTTATTCTTGTGCTGTGCTCCCAAGGTAAGTTGATCATTCGGCCATCACCAGCGAAATAAATTATGAATCTATCTTTCCTTGAACGTATACAAGGAGACATAGTGGACCAATACATCCACCTTGTGGACCATTTAGATATTTTATGGTTTTAATCGATGCATCGACTAGATGGTCACATGTTCGCCTTACTATCAACCCAACCTGGCGTTGGCGAGGTTACTTGCTCAATTGATAAGATTACGAGTACAATTTCCATATTTTCCTATTAAGAATATACGTCTGGATAATGCTGGTGAATTTACTCAAAGGCTTTTAATGATTATGTATGGCTATTGGAATTAATGTTGAACATCCGTGTTCACATGTTCATACACAAAATGGTCTTGCAGAATCACTAATTAAACGTCTTCAGTTGATTGCTAGACCTTACTTATGAAGTCGATCTACCGATTTCTACTTGGGACATGCTATTTACATGCTGCAGCACTAATTCGCATCAGGCCAACGGAAACATAAGTTCTCCCCATCACATTGGTTTGTGGTCAGAAACCAGATATTTCCCATCTAAAACTTTTGGATGTGCTGTGTATGTTCCAATTGCTCCACCACAACGCCTTAAGATGGTCCCAAGGAGGCTGGGCATATATGTCGGGTTGAATCCCCATCAATAATTAGATACCAGAGCCTAACGTTTTATTTACTGCCGTTTTGCAGATTGTCCTTTAACGAGTTAGTTTTCCAGCATTAGGGGGAGAGACGCAGCTGGAAAATGAAATTAGTTGGAATGAATCATCATTAAAACACCTTGATCCTCGCACTAACAATGTAATTGGAAGTCCAAAAGATAATTAATTTACAAGCTTAGCAAATCAATTGCCAAACGCATTTACTGACCTAAATAGAGTAACTAAGTCACATATACCAGCTGTAAATGCTCCTTCACGATTGAGTCCCTGAAGGACAATCTCATGATCTAAGGCACCCTGAAGCGTGGTAGACAGTAGGTTCCAAAGATAGAATCCTCGAAAAGAAAGGAGCAATGAAGTAATGGCCAGATGGAGGAAGCAATAAATGAAGGATCTCCAGAAGAGACCATACATGACAAATGATAGTGTTCTAGAAGAACCTCAGGTACCTGAAATGAAGAGATCTCAACAGATTAGGTCATGTCTAGAATAACTTGAACCGAAATGAATTGACGTCGATGATGTTTTTTGCATTAATGTAGCACTTGATGTTATGAAGAAAAAGAGGATCATGACCCTAAGTCCATTGAAGAATGTAGGAAAAGAGATGATTGGCCAAAATGGAAGAGACATTGATGCGAATTGAACGCTTGCAAAGAGAGAAATATTTGGGCCCGTAGTTCGTATACCTGAAGGTGTAAAACCAGTGGGATATAAATGGGTCTTTGTGCGGAAAGAAATGAAAGGGTGAAATTGTGAGACACAAAGCACGTTTAGTTGACAAGGATCTCACAAAGACCTGTTATTGATTTTGAGGAGACATATTCTCCCTGGTGGATGCAACTACTTTCAATCTTAATTAGTCGGCAGTAAGACATGGACTTGATTTACGACAAATGGATGTTGTAACAGCTTACTTATACGGCCCACTTGATATGATATACATGAAACTCCGAAGTTTCAAGTTGCCTGAAGCAACTGGTTCGCGTTCTCGAAACAACATTGATTAATTTAAATAGATCCCTTTATGGATTGAAAATCAGGGCGTATGTGGTACAATCGCCTTAGTGAATATGTTAAAAAAATATAAAAATGACCCTATTAGCCCTTGTATTTTCATAAGAAATTCGGGTCAGGTTTTTGTGATTATTGCTGTCTATGTTGATGATTTGAATATCATTGAACTCCAAAGATTTCAATAACAGGAATACTTGAAAAAGAGTTTGAAATGAAAGATCTTGTAAGACAAATTTTGTATAGGCTCAAAATTGAGCACCTAAAAGAAGGAATCCTTGTGCATCAACTACATACACAGAGAAGGTGCTCAGTAAGATTTTATATGGATAAAGCACATCCGTTAACTCCCCCAATGGTTGTAAGATCACTAGATGTTGATAAAGATCCTTTTCGCCGAGGACAAGATAAAAAAAGTTTAACAAAAAAAAAAGTGGGGGGTTCAAGGGAGAAAAGACAGGGGAAAAAGGAAAGTGATGGAGAAAAAACGGAGAGAATAATACCGGACATAGGTAATGACGGGCGAGGTGGGAAAAAATATGCAAAAGAATAGGAAGGGGGGAGAAGAGCAGAGTGCAAAAGAAAGGAAAAAGAAGTGGCGAAAGAAGGGTACCGGGGCGAGAAGAAAAGGAGCAAAGCGAGGGAAGAACGAGAAAGAATAGGAAATTGAATAGGAAGTCGGAGCAAAACGACAATAAAGACTAAAAATCCGCGGAGGAAGACGGATAAAGGAGATAGGGGAGAAAAAAATAAGGGAGAAACGAAGAGGGCATGTTAAAAGAAGGAGTGGGGGGGGGAAGAGCAAGGTAAGAAGAGAGGGCACAAAAATAAGGAAACAGAGAATAAAAGAAGAAGAAAAAAAGAGGAAGGGAAAGCGGGGGAGAGAAAGGACAGAAGAGAACCAAAGCAGGAGAAACAAACGATGGAAGAAAGGGTAAGAGAAACAGGGCGAAGAGGCTCGGGAAAATGATGAAGAGATTTTTGGCCTAATTATCCCCCCCCCCCCCCAATATCTATGCATAGGAGCATTTGATGTACCTTGCTAGTCACACAAGACCCGACATATCATTCTCATCAATCTATTATCAGGTTACTCATGGTCCCTACCCGAGGCATTGAATCGGTTAAACATATCTTTCGCTATCTACAAGGTACGAAGATCAAGGTTTGTTATTTCTAACACCTCCAAAAAGAATTAGTTTGTTTTTGCAGATGCAGGGTATGATCAGTCCTCATGTTGCTTCGATCCAACTGGATTGTATTTACATATGATGGTACCAGCAATCTCTTAGGCGTTCCATGAACAACCATTCTGCTACTTCTTCTAAGCATGCGAAAATTTTGCAATTCATAGGCTAGTCGAGACTGTTATGGCTAAGGTCTCTACTTCAGCACATCCAATAAGATTTGTGCGTTTATGTGGAAACAGCCTCCCGCCTCATTATATGAAGACACTGCAGCCTGTAATTGCATACTCAAGGAAGGGTACATTAAAGTGACGACGGCGATTTTGCCAAATTTTCTTTTACCCATGACTTCAGAAGAATATTGAGATTAG
>PYUH01001143.1:445763-459768 GCA_016808085.1 Suaeda aralocaspica | reverse complement strand
TGTCCAACAGATTCGTTCAAGCGAAAATTTAGCAGATCTATTTACCAAGGCGCTTCCTACTGCTACATTCAAGAAATTAGTTCATCAAATCGGGTTGCGTCATCTCAAGGATCTCAACGGATGATATCATGAGGGGGAGTCAATGCGCGTTGTACTCTTTTTCCCTTAGCTATGGTTTTTCCCACTGGGGTTTTCCTGTTAAGGTTTTTAATGAGGCAGCATTGCACATGCGCATTATAAAATGATGTATATTTGCTTTATAATGGACATCCAAGGGGGAGTGTTATAAAATATTATTATTTTATGGATGTCCATTATACCCCTTAGGTATGATCTAGAATATTCTGGATACTAGGGTTTATTCTACAGAAAACCCTTAATGCTTGTATATATATATATACTTTGGTACTGAATAAAAAACACATCTATTATTCTCTCCCACAAATACTCTTTATTAAAAACCATATTTTCTATAACAAGTTTTTCCAATTTTTGTTTCGGTTTTTAAGGGTATAAAAGTAAAATTTGATGAAGAAGTTGGTGCATAATCCGGATTCAAAATTCCGATTTTTTTGGAAGGGAAACGGAACCAAGATTTAAGGTTCCGGATTATTTTGGATCGGAAAAATTCCGATATCCGACTTTGCACTTCCCTATTTTTTATCCCATCTCTCATACCAAACATCTCATAAGAAAGGAAGGATATATAAATTATAAACCAAGTAAAAAGATTTTATTTTATCAATGCAGGACAAAGTGAAATAAGAAAAATTGGGTTTTTTTTTTCTTTTATAGCACACCCTAAGGAGTAATAATATACTCAGTATACTCCAACAATCATGAGCTAGCTAAACCATTCGAATAGGAAAAAAATTTTGACTTTTACTTACTAGTTTTTCTTTATAAGCCCACAATCAAGATAAAATAATTAAAGAGAAGAATCTTGCAGATAAGTGTTTTCTACATGTTATAAACCAGCTAAGCCTTTCAATATATACGAAAAATGCAATACAATCTCTGTGATTGCCTTTTCTTGTGTAATTTCACACTATCATTAAGGTTAAGTTTGCTTTATTAGGCTATTATTCATCATTATACGAAACAGTTGTTTTTATATACTTACTCAAAATGTGAAAATAATCACTTTACTTCAGTATGCTGTGGCAGATATTTAGCCTTTCTCTTTCCATTTCTGCAAAATCTGCTAAACTAACGTAATCAACACACAAAATCAGCGCCCGAAAAACAGAGAAATTCACATAAGACTATGGAGAAACAAAAGATACAGTCATGTGTAAGAGGCTCATGGATAAAAAAAATCATCAAGGAAGGGAAGTTACAAATTGCAACCATCCAAGTAACAACCACAATAATACTCACTGTTTCAATTGCATTTTTCATCATAATTCTTGGACTGTTTGTCAATTGCCGCCTTAGAAAATTCCTTGTCTCCGATGATTTCACACCTGTAATGCTAAATGTGCCATCTTCAATGAATCATTTTGAAAACTTTGATGATTGGATAGCTCCGAAAGAGGTATGGCATTCCATGTCTGATGAGGAGCTCCTGTGGCGCGCCTCAATGGTAACTCATATTAAGGAGTACCCTTACAATAGGACATCTAAGGTGGCCTTCATGTTCATGACTAAGACCACTTTGCCATTAGCGCCATTGTGGGAGTTGTTCTTCAAGGGACATCAAGGTCTCTATTCAATTTATGTCCATGTATCATCTGAGTCGGTAGAAGAGCCTCTTGAATCTTCAGTGTTTTACAAGCGTAGAATACCCAGTAAGGTAATACTCGCATCCCTTTTTGCATGCTCTATTTGCCTTTTGTAGTCAAACTTAGATTGCCCATTGTATGAACAAATGCTGGTACTCCATATGACTTTTCAAAGTTTTATTGAGTGGAAATCATGTTAGCTTAATCGTTAAAGTAAAATTTTATGTTTCTGTTCTTGCAGCCAGTGGAATGGGGAAAGGCATCCATGGTAGATGCAGAACGAAGATTACTAGCTAATGCCTTATTAGACCTCTCAAATGAAAGGTTCATCTTACTATCTGAATCTTGCATTCCACTATACAACTTCACAACCATTTACAACTACCTCATCAAATCAAACCAAAGTCATGTTGGATCATTTGATGATCCAAGATCAATGGGGCGAGGGAGGTACAACAAACATATGGCACCCACTGTATTATTATCAGATTGGCGTAAAGGAAATCAATGGTTTGAAGTTCAAAGGCAACTTGCAGTCGAAGTAGTATCAGATGAAACATTCTACCCAATTCTTAGAGACTTCTGCAAGCCTCCGTGTTTTATGGATGAACACTATTTAGCTACCCTTGTCACAAAAATTGGTAAGGGCTTGAACTCTAATAGAACCATTACTTGGGTTGATTGGTCGAAGCCTGGCTCACATCCAGCTACATTTGTGAGAAAGGATATTTCAGAAGTGTTTCTTCGTCGAGTTAGAAATGACTGTGAGCATGGTTACATCCATGTACCTGGTTCAATTTGCTTCGTCTTTGCAAGAAAGTTTCATCAAAATACGCTAGAACCTTTGCTCAGTATAGCACCAGCTTTATTTCAGTGACAACGTGATTAGCAGATTACCATCTTCTCTCTTGCTTTTAGCTTTATTCGATGTATCAATGAAACAGACAAAAAATAAAGATTATTGTTGACTGATTACTTATTTCACAAAACAATGTTGAGAATTTGATATTATTTTCCATAGAATGGTCTTGCTAGGTGAAGAATTGAAGGTTGTTCAAATTTAATTGCAGCATTTTTGTTATATATTCCTGTGGCACATCTTCTCGTTCATTTTGTTTTCTGTTGTACTATGTACTCTGTCATGTGATTATAGCCAATATAATAGAAGTAATTGAATTGTCTTAATGATACCTCATATTCAATTCAAGTGGTGGCAAATTTAGGAAAAACTTTTACTGGGCTCATGATCAAACTGATAAATTAATTTGTAAGGTGTTCATTCATTGCAACCACGAAATTTTCAAATCAACAAAACTCACCCAAAAATATTCACAAATTTTTAGTATAATTTACCGGTGTGAACATGATCGAATATGATTCATTCTTTGATCTCATATGTTGGGAATATGACTAATAATGCGATAGAAAAACTTATCTGGAAATTAAAAGAATGTCGTGGCGTGACAAGATATCACTATCTTAAAGTCGAATTTGCCCCGCATTCTTACACACGGCTTATTGGCAATCGACCTCCAAGGTAACACGACCTTCACCCCAATGGTACGGTGTAATACAAAGGAGTGAACCAAGAACTCTACCAATCAATGCCACAAAAAAGGCTAGAGTGTTTGTATTTTTGAGAAAAAAAATGAAAAATTTGTTTGATTTTTGTGTCTTGAATAAGGAAGAAGAAACAGTACTCATAGAGTAATACCGCTTGCAGAATAAGAAAGATAATCAAGGAAAAGGAATGTAGTCAATTACGTCCATAAATAGGAGCGTTAATCACGACAAGAATATTATGTAATTATGGTTACAATATCACTCACAAATATTATGCAATCAACATTGATATTTTCCAAAAATAATTGTTTTTCTTTTGAAGCTATTATTTAGAGCTCTCTATAACTCCAACATTCCCCCACATGATTCAAAAGAAGAAAAGATTGCACGAACATCGGTTGTAGGCATTGAAGATGTGGGTATTTCAAGTATCAATTTCTTGTGAATTTGAATTGATACCCAGTGTTTACAAATGTGTTCTATAGCCATTTCAGGTCATAAAAAAAAACCCGGACCTTTAATGGAGGTTGTATGAACAAATTTGCACACTTAACTTTATCTCAATATTGATAGAGTTCTCGCAAACACAATATTATATAGTTAGTCCCTCACAAATGCTTGGGTTTTCATGAATGCTCTAAAGATCCCAAACCTATAGGACCTCATAGGGGTAGGACAAGTTTCCCATATTCATATAGGTAAGTCCATCAAGTTTGTACCCATTACAAACCACCTTAATTATAGGCTATGAACTTATTAAGAGCTAATGCTCAACCTCACATAAATAATCACAAAAGAACTGCATCACTTTATTAATTAGGAATGGCAGTAATACATCGCTAGAGGTAATTTGTGACTTCGCTTGACCCTTTTGAACTTAGAAATTACTAAGTTGGGTATCCATCACAAAACACTCCTCAATAAGCTTTAAACTCATTTCTCTTGCTGACTCCAGCACCATCTTTCTGCAAAGGCTTTTGGTGAGAGGATTTGCAATATTCCTCTCAAATTTTACATACTCAAGTGATGTCACATTTTTCATAATCAAGTCTCTCACTATTCCACGCCTCATTCTTATGTGCAACACCTATGGCAGCTTGCGAGTCACAATGCATGGAAACTGATGGAGTAGGCTTCCCCTACAATGGAATGCATTCAAGTAGTCCTCTTAGCCACTCAGTTTCTTGCCTTAAAAGTTCTAAAGCAATAAACTTAAACTCCATTGTAGATTTAGCGATACAAGTTTGTTTAGGTGATTTCCAAGATATAGCACCACTAGGCAAAGTAAACACATAACCACTAGTAGATTGAATTTCATCATTGTCAGACACTTAACTGGCGTCACAATATGCTTCTAGAACACAAGGTATTCTTTGGTAATGTAGACCCCAAAATTATTGTCCCTTTAAAATGTTTCAATAATCTAATGAAAGCACCCCAATGTTCATGATTAGGATTGTGAGTGTATCTACTCAATCTACGTACTAACAACATATGCTATATCTGGCCTTGTAAAGTTTATCAAAAACCACTTTCGATGATTTTGGCATATTCTTTTTGAGAAACACTATGATATTTATTTTCTTAAGTGTATACTAGGATCATATGGAGTTTTCACAGGAGTACACTCAAAATTGATTAAACTTTTTTAAAATTTTCTCAATGCATAGTGAGATTGATTTAAAGACAACCCATATGAAGTCCTAGTAATCTTTATGCTAAAAATCACATCAACCTCTCCTAAATCCTTCATGTCAAAGAAAGAGCTTAGAAAAGTTATAGTTGAACAAGCTATATCTATATTAGGTCCATAAATAAGCATATCATTTGCATATAGACATATGATACCACAAACAAGATCATCTAGTTTTGAACAAACTCAAGCAGCTGAATCATTTACCTGAAAACCATTAGAGGTAATGATTTGATCAAATTTCTCATACCACCGTTTAGGTGCTTGTTTTAAACCATACAAAGAACTAATGAGCTTGTATATCTTGTTTTCCTGTCCTGGTACCATACAACCTTCAGGTTATCTCATTTGTATATGATCTCTTCATGTATATCACCATTCAAAAAAGTTGTTTTTACATCCATTTGATGCACTCTAATGGTGGCAACCTTATTCAAAGGAGAATAAGTATAAAAAAAGTCTAAACCGTTGTTTTGGTGATTCCCACAACTAATAGTCTAGCTTCGTATTTGTCTATTGAACCATCAGGTTTTAGCTTTTTTTTTTTTTTTTTTTTTTTTTTTTATATATATATAAAAAAAACCCATTTGCAACTCAAAGGCTTGCAACCCCTAGAAAGGCCGGTCAATATCCAAGTGTTATTACTCCTAATAGACACTATTTCACTGTTTATAGCGCCTCTAATAAAAAATAGAGTCGATTGACCTCATAGCCTCCTCATAATTCATAGGGTGATCTTCTAGTACAAAAACATTAACCAATAGCTGTAACACCCTGGAAATTCCTAACTTCCTACTTTATATTTTTCCGGAAATTAAACATATCATAAATATTAAAAAATTATAATGATTAAAACTCCTAAATAACGGAAAAACCAAAGTATTACCGCCACCATGATAATGACTAAGGCATTTATCAAAGTACTACAACGGAAGTCTTAAAACCAAAACCAATTTTAAATCAACTTAAAACTTTATTACACTTCGGAACCATTTTAATGGCCCTTAAAAATCAAAACTAGAATCTTTAGAAATAAAACAACATTCAAATATAAGTTAGTACTTCATAAGCTGTAAAAATAAAGCTACAAAACACAGCAAGCGTTCTCACTCCAGCCCAACATGAAATGACATATGCCCACTTGTACATGTAGCTTTTCTTATTCTAGACAACTACTCACCAACAAGTGGGTCATTGTAGGGCAAGTCCAAGACAAAGCCATGCACACAAAACAAACAGTCAGCAAACCTGAGTACATAACTACTAAAGACTATGCAACAGAACACCATGAAATAAAACATACACACAACTTACCATTGACAACCTTTCACCTGTGCACAGACTCAACAAATTAATTATTATATTTAATCTTTTAGATTCTGTATCGAACGGGTTTCCTTTCCTTTAAAATCGCCCTATTGGGAACCAATTTGGGAGCAACTCTAAGAAGGTATTACTATGTCACATAAAGTGACAGAAATCCAGCGTATTATAAATATAAAAGAGTACAACATCTTGTACTCCAAGTAAAAGTCATAGAACTTTGTTCCTTACGACTCCCCCATTGTTCATACTCAAGGTATATACGTTCCAAGTGTTTTGATACAAATCCTCGTACACTTTACGTGATTAACCGGTTTAACAATGTTATGACTCACATATAACATCACATAAAAGTATGCATCAAATCAAGCAAGTCATATTAATTATCTTGAATTTAAGGTGATTCAAAAATTATCTCATGTGTGTCCTTTAATTAAACTGAACTTCCTTTACCACGCATTAACTGTGAGTGGCTAAACATTTACATTCTCCTTGACCACACATTAAACTGTGAATGGCAACATGTATAAAATATTTGCTCATAAACTCCTTTTAATCATGTGAATAAAAATTCACAACTACCTTTCTTGTTGATTAAGTAACTAACCAACTTAAAAATAACTTCCTTCCTTCATTAATAATCTATTGGCCAAATTAAACTAATCATGACATTCCAATTCAATCTTATAATATTTATATTGCTATTTAACATGGAATGCCTGCATAATATGAAATCATACTTCTAATAGAACCTGTCATGCACATCAATTCATGATTCAAACAAGCATAACAATATTTCATAACGTAGAGGATCATCCAAGCATGAATTCTAGCTCTTATGTTGGTCTTTAGTATGTACTTACGTACCTTGTGAAATAGTGGTGCTCCGCCACAACTTCTAAAAGTTGACTAATTCAAAGTCTCCTACATAAAGAAACCGAAACTTAATTATAACCTTGTTGACTAAGTTCCACAATAACTCTAAACTAACTTCTATATTGGAAACTTGTCCACAACATTCCTTATATGGTATCTATTCAATTCCATACTTCACTTAAATTCTTCTATTGCAAGATTATTTGGTTTTCGGGACTTATTTATACTTTATAAAACCTTAAACATAAATTTTATGTCACTTTAGAAAAGTGGACAGCCATTTAAAGTTACCAAAACTCATTGAAAAGCTTCAAAAACAACACCAGTCAATCATACAATGTATTACTTACTTTATATGATCAATTCTTGTTAATTACATACTTTAAAAGCCTAATTATTCACTTTATAAAATTTGGACAGCATGTTAAACATGCTTAAAATCACTTTTAAACTTCATGAAACATACTAAAAATCATATGTAACATCATAGAATTAATATGTGATCATAATAGCATAATATGAACACTTAAAACTTATTTTAACTTGTTTTATAAAAATTTCAGATTTATTAATTAACTTTAAAGTCATGAAAAACTCATTAAAACATCATAAATTCATGACAAAACTCTTTTACAATCTACTAACATCATTATGAAACCAATCTATGCCTTAGAATAATTTTTCATAAGCCAAAACATGTTCATAATATTTATTCTATTGAATTTCATGACCACAAAATTTGGACAGCAATTTATTTTATATTTAAAGCTTTTAAATATCAATCTAAACTTCATAAAATCATCATAAGTTCACACAACAATTTATGATCATAATATTGAAGTTTAAATCATAAAAACTCATAAAAATAAAAACTTTCATAACTTTATAAACCCTAATCTAAAATTTTATGAACAACAAATGAATTCATGCTTTAAAACAAATCATAACTCCATAAACATGATTGAAACTTATAAAATCATGAGTAAATATAACTATGAACATGAATTTGCAAGATTGAATCATAAAGAAAGAGAAGAAAAAATATTTTTTCTTAAAGTTCAAAATTACCGAAAACAAGGGAGAGGTGGTAGCCGGCGGTGGCGAGGGCGGCGGTCCGGCGGTGGCGCCGGCGCGGCACGAACTCCAAGAAAAAACGATCTCTCTCTTTTTTTTCCGTAAAAACCGAACACTATTTTTTTTCTTGTTTTCGGAAACTTGCTCTCCCCACTTTTTTTTCTCTCTTTCTCTCTCTAAATTTTAGAATCCTAATGACAATTATGATGGATGAAATCTGAAAATTTGGGTTTTAAAGGGTATTTATAGGCCCTAAGGTAGGATTTGGTAAAGCCCATACTTATCCTAAAAAGTGGAAATTACCTTTAGGCCTTTGCCTCAAAATAAATTAGGAAACTCTTGAAAATTCTATTTTTAGAAGCCTTTCAAAATATTTTATAAAACATAAAATATTATTTATAAACACAAATAATTATTTTTAATTAAAGCTTATTTTGTATTATTATTATTATTATTATTATTATTTTCCCATTTAATATTCTTATTGAACATAATTTTTCAATAAAAAAATTAAAATTACTCCTATAAAATACAAAAATACTTCCAAATACGTGAAAATGTGGGGTATTACAATTGCTCATCTACAGTTTCTTTCTCAACTAGAAAAGAAGTAACAAAGTCATCACCAAAAATTTTCTCAACTTTGGCTCTCTTACTCTTTCTAGGTTCTACGACCTCATTAGATGATGCAATGTCATGTTGAGCGGAAGAAGAAGATGATGCAACAGGCAAATATGGATGATCATGAATTTTCATAGGAAAAGTATGCTCAAACAATATAACATCTCTGGATTCCTTTATGATGAGGCTATCGCACACCTATCAAAAATACCCGAACAACTCGAACTAATGTAGGTAGGGAAGTAGGGATCGAATCTTCAGGGAAGCGATTAAACTCTATTAGTTCTAAAAAGCTTAAACTGTGTAAAGGGCCTTGGTTGAAAATTATCGATTAACTAATTGACTACTAATTGGTTACTAATTAACTATGCGAAATTACGGTGATTAAAACTAATAATTAAGGACTAGGGTCATTCGGGTCACCAAGAACAAATAATGGTTTCACTAACATAGAACATTCAATCTCACAATTGTCGTCAAATTACGGCTCACTAATTCTCTCGAACTTAGACTCTCTCAAAACTCATCTAGCGGCTCTCGCTCATGCCTAGACTAATTCCGCCTATTATTCAGTGGTCTTATTGTGGTATTCTTACCTCTCGGCATCAAATTCGACAATTACCAAAATTACAACTAAATCAGCGCACAATTCAATTGTAATCAAACAAGTCAATAATAGGAATTTGACTACTAATTGCAAAACCAAAACAATCTAAGTTAATTAGTCCATTAATTATTCAAGGCTTCCCTAACCCTAGAAAACTAACTACTCACTCATGATCATAAAAACTAAAACAAAACTATAAACATGATTGTAACTAATAAATTAACAATAATTATAAAACTAGATCTAGAACAAGAAACTAGGGCATAAAAGATTAAGGAAACTAAAACTAAAAACATAAATTAAAACTATACATGAATTACAAAAACTATAATTAAAGATTGAATAAAACCTGAACTTTTATTGAATTGAACGATTGAAAGAATTCCACAAGAATCACCTCTAGAGAGAGTAAACTAAACTAAACTAGGCTTTTTAGAATAATAGAATGCATAATGAAAACCTAGGGAAAAATTACATTAAGTACTAAGTCGAAACAAAGGGGGAAAAATCGACAAAACACGGCCTAAGCAACGTGCCCGGGCAGCCCAGGCATAATGCACTCGACCCGGGCATAATGCATTTTGCCTGGGCACACTGCTAAATGGCCCTCGGAGCTTCCGACTTCGCTCGTTTACTTCGTAATTCGACTTATATGCTTCCCAAAGGCTTCTAAATCACGTCTTAGCTTCCTTTTAGCTTCTCAAAGTGGTCAAGACTCTTACTAACTTTTCTAGCGCTCGGGATAAAGCGAAAACCGACACAAAACATCAATTCATGCAATAAATGTTAAAGCAAAGGAACCAGCACTAAAAGCAACCGAAGTTAGTAGATCGGGCTCAAAAGAGCTTTGTTAATATAAAATGGGGGCAAATAATGAATATAAAATGATCTTGTCACTTTATAGCATCAAATCCAGATCCATATATAAGAATTAACCTGTAAGCAGCACTGTTAGTACGTAACATAATCAATAAAAATATCATCCAAAATTTTAGGATCAATTTTTCTCTTTTAGAACCACTCAGGTAGACCATCTTTACTAATCACCCCCACACTTTTAGGTAATTGAGGTAGACTTGTAGCCTTTCCATAATTCATAAGCTAGGATACAAGTCCTACATTAGTTGTAAACTACAACAATTTGATAGCTATAAAATATTACTATATTCCTCTTACATGTGATAAGGATTACTGAAGAAGAATTTCATCCTATAAAATGGGTGTTAACAAAGATGAACTAAAGAGTACTTAAAAACAACCTCCCTATATAGAAATTATTCTCCTAAAGTTAAAAGAACAAGCTCACTTGGCATACAGTCACACTTAACCTTTCACATCTGTTTTGAATAAAGATTCTTAACAAAACCTTTGTCACAAAAGGATGCTAAATAAATGCATAAAAAAATAGCATTTACTTATTAAACTTCAATTCACTCCAACTTTAATATAAGTTAACAAGCTAATTAAGTTCAAAAGCAAGTAAGTATCTAGTCCCAAAATATATGCATTAGTGCATAGACTTTCACTTATACTACAAAACTCTATTATACAAAGGACTAGAGAAGAAATTAAAATTAATTACATGAGAAGCTTTGAGTAGTAACAAAATTTCTCATGCATGAAAGTATCCAATGTCAAAACATTCAACAACGTGATCCAAACTAACTTCAATTCTCATTTAATCCCATATACTAACTCAACACCCAAAAAAGTTAAAAGGCAATAAAAACACAATATATAGAGGAGCATTAAAGCATGTGAAAACATAAGAATGGTTTCAAAAGGAGGAAATAAAATTAAAATAAAAATATAAAATGAGCTCCACCATATATTATCAAAAGAAAGCATTATATGAGTTGGCATGCCAACACTTCTGTTGTATGAATACAAATGATCGCAAGTTTATAACTTGAAAGATTCTTAATTACAAAGATCACACAATAATGCTACACACAAGGCTTTGACTTGTTGACTTGGCGTTGAAAATGGGCGTCCAAGTTGGCAAGTGTGATGGGTGGCGTGGTCCCTGGTGAACCTGGCGAGCAAAGGTCCAACGCCTTGAGGTACCTATACAAAGGAATAAATCCTTGATGGATTTATCCCCCTCCGATGCTTAAGTAAGTAACGGCTTATATAATTTTAGAGAGAGAGAGTTAGAGAGAGAGAGCACAATAAATGATTGTAATAAATGTGAATTGAATACCTTTGTTCTAGTTTTCATGGGTATTTATACTAGTGAAGGTACACTGTTTTGCCTCTTGTACAGTGGAGAACTATTTTCTTCTTTCCTCTGGTATGGGGGTTTCTCTCTCCCACTTGGTTTTCTGCCTAATCCTGTGTGTTTTCTGGAGGACACGTGTTTTTCATCCGTTGCCCCATATTTTGCCACACAGATTAAGGTTATGCTTTAATCTGGACTGTTGGATGAGTATATAACATTTGCCCCTCATCAAGCTGTTGAATTTAAATAGGTGGTTAACAACTAATTAATGAAGGGGTTTGATGATTACAACTAATTAATGAAGGGCCTTGAATGATTACAAAACAGTTTCCGAGGTAAAGAAAAGGAGGCATACTTTTGTACTTTCTCTTTGAGGTTTGGTCGGAATTACCCCTGCCCTTTCAGTTTCATGGGAAAAGTCTTCTCTGCCCCCCTTTAATTGCTTATAAATACCTCCCCTTTCCTTGTCAATCCCTCATTTGTTCTTCCTTATTCTTACTAACCGTTCAAGTTTCTCTCTGAAGATAGTTAGGTTTTCTCAAGTTTTTTTTCTTTTTTTTTTTTAATTTAGTGTGAATTCTGCCATTCTTTGTGAGTGATAGTGACTTAGGTTTGGTCAATTTCTATTTCACGGTAACAGTTCGCCGGTTTCTTCAAGCGTTTATTCAAGTATTGTTCCCTTCCCTCTCTGTTTATTTATCTCCTTCCTTTCGTTTCAATTATGGCTTCTGCTTCTTCCTCCAATGGGGTATATCTTCATCCCCCAACCAAAAAAAGGGTTTTGCGGGGTGAAGAGAACCCTACTTCATCTGGGTTCAAGGGGGTGGGGGCCATGTATCTCGCCTCCTCCACTCCTGATAGCTCGCCACCTCTAACTTTTTAGAATCTCACACCGTTTATTTCTTGTGTGTAGAATTCTATGGTTAGAACAAAACTTTGTGCTAGAAGACATCGCACAATGGTGGTTTCCTCTTTCTCTTCTGAAAAGGTGCCTTCCAAAGGGCGAGATCTTTCGGAGGATACTGAGGCTCTATTCGTCGGTCCTCCTGGCGAGGGTCAGAGGAATCAGGCTGGTAAGCAACATGAGGTGGAGGTTCAATCCTTCTATCCTAAAAATGATCCAAGCGACATTCCCGGTAGTAATGCTTGGATAAAACATTTGGATGAGGATCGTGGCGTGTTTAGGAAGTCTCTATGGCTTCCAGAGCATATTAGAATGATTGACCTCTTGCGAGGCGCCACCATTACCGAAATACAACCCAATGAGTTTGGGGTTTACAAGGACGCCCTTTTGTTTGGACTTAGGTTCCCTACTCACCCCTTTGTAGATACTCTTTTAGGCGAGTATGACATTAGGATAGCCCAACTGACCCCAAACTCTTGGCACTTTATTAATTCCTTCATCGCCACCTGCGTTTTGAAGAACTTTACCCTTTCCTTCAACGCCTTCCGCTCTCTTCACTTCCTTAATAGGGTCCCCAACCCTGTTGCTGGGTACAGTTGGTACGCCATCTCCAACAGCCCTCATTATAGGACGGTGATAGACAGGACCTCCAACCTTAAGGAGTGGAAGGTCAAGTTTGTCTTTTTTATGACTAGTGATTTAGACATGGCGGGCCGTTATGGTAGGTGGAATGATAACACCCAGCACCTGGGTAAATCTAATGTCATTCCACACCTGACTGCTGGTGAAGAGCGCACTCGGGCTTACTTTAAAGCGTCCACAGAGGACAAGGAATGTAATGCCAATTGGGTGCCTCTCCCTTATTTACTAAATAACAACTTTCTCCTTTGCGCCACTGGTTTGTGCGCCAAGTTAGAGAAAGGTACTTGATGGTTTAACATTACCATTCGCTTGCTACGTGCCCCCTTTTATTATATATATATATATATATATATATATATATATATATATNATATATATATATATATATATATATATATATATATTCTTCTCATCTTTCCTCTTTGCCCTGTTCAGAAAAAGCGATGGCACGCCTTTCACCTGAAGAAAAAGGCGAAGGGAAAGCCATGGAGGTTGTAAGGGACATATTATCTCGTCGAAAGATGATGAGCTTGAAGGAGAGGCTCGCCTTAAAGAAGGTACTTACACACACTATTCCCCCTTGAGTTAGTTTTTCATTTTTTAGTTGCAATTTTTATATCTATGTGTTTTACTTATACTGGTGGTTTTATCAGGAGAATGCGGCGGGCAATATGGAGGCGCCCTCGTCTAAACGACCTAGCGTGTCTATAAGGGAATCAGGGCCTAAGAAGGCAGCCCCCCCCCCCCCCCCCCCCCC
>PYUH01001143.1:345643-445753 GCA_016808085.1 Suaeda aralocaspica | reverse complement strand
TGCCTCTTCAGCTGGCGAGGGTAAAGTTAAAGGGAAGATGGACGCCTCTGCATCTGCTGGGGGCGTGGAGAAGTCAAAGGGGAAGCAAACTGCCTCTGCGCCTTCTCCCAAGGAGAACAAGAAGGAGACTACCCCTCCAACTGGAGGCGTTAAAAGGAAGCACTCCTCTCCTGTGCTTCTAGGACAACACAAGAGGGTAAAGCACGTGGCAGCTAAACCCAAAGCCCCTTCTTCCCGTCCTTCCTTTCCTAAGGAGGAGGCCCCTTCTCCTACTACCCCTTCTACTTTTGGTGAGGTGTCCACCCCTTCACCTTCTCAACCAAAGGTAGGGCTCTCTCCCATCCCTACTGCCCCTTCTTGCTCAAAATCCAGAGAAACCACCATTCAACCACTCAACACCCCTTCTCCATCAAAACAACAAACTCCACACAAACAAACCCCTACACTCCCAAAATCCAAATTGGCGGGGTCCTCGTCCAAATCCACGCCAACTCCATCAACTAAGGAGGGCGCTGGGCCCCCAAAAGCTGGCCCTTCTCACTCAGCTCTTGCAGGCACCGATTTGGATGGTGGCGTCCTGGCTGGCCTCGCTGACAAGTAAAGGCCAACATGTCAGCAGCCACCAAGCTGCAAGCCCAACAGTCTGGCAATTCTTTTAGACCCAATTTTTTACGTACTTATCAGTCATCTTCCGACTCCATCATTTATTCACCTACTGATCCTCGTGCCTCTATTTTTCCAGGCGCCCGTTCAGAGATCTCAGCAATGGACAGTTCAACGGAATCTCCTGCCACTGTGGAGACTGGGCGTACACCCTCAAAATGTCTATCCTCCACTGAAAAAAGGAACATGATGGGGAGTATGTTGGAGTGCGCCCTAGAAGGCTATACTGAAGGCTTAAAGGGTGCCAAGGATGGTCTGTTGGGTCCACGCCTCATGGATCTCGCCAATGTAAAAATTCTAACATGACTTACATCTTTTCTTAATTTTATGCAACTGTTAATTTGCTTTACTAATTCCCTTTTTGTTTTTTTAAGGTTATGCTTTGTCTTGATGTTTTCGCTAGCTGGGCACAAAAGCAGCGTGAAGCAGTTGCTGAGGCTTTGTCACTTTCTGAACAAAGTCGCCAACTTTCGGCCGAAGCCACGCAGCTGAAAGCCAACTTGGAGAAAGAGTGCCAAGAGAAGGACGCCTCCTATCTTAAGATGCAAAAGCATTGTGAAGTTATGAATAATGCTTATACCAACATGCTTAAGGCTAAGGGTTCTTCCGACGCCGATTATGCGTCTGAGGTTGCTTCTAGGAAGGTTGCTGAAAGGAAGTTGGCGGCTGAGGCCAAGAGGGCTGATGATGCTGAGTCTAAAGTGGTGAGCTTACCAAAAGCTAACAAAGAGTTAGAAGAAAAATTGAAAGGCCACTCTGAACTCAAATCACCATATGACAAAGCCCTTGGCGAAAAAGAGGAGCTCGCCCATTCTAAAAGAGCCTTAGAGTGTCAAGTCAACACTCTACAAACTGGCATGAATGAGCTTCAAGACGAGTCCATTGGCATTTATGATGAAGGGATGACTGACATGAAGAACTTGGTGAAGGAGTCTTGGGAACACTGCTATCGCCATAATGAAGACAAAGTGGATTACTCCTATTTTGAGCGCCATCTTGATTATGTTAGCAGGGCCTTTTTGGCCAAGCACAACAATGACGACCCTCCTTCTTCCTTTGAAACAACTTCAATTAAGGAGGAGGAGGAAGAGTCTGATCGCCCTGTTGATCAGGCTGAGAGCAAGGCGCCAGGTGAGCAGAGTGCCACTCCCAGTGAAGTTGTGACTATAGCTGATAGTCCAGCACATGGTGCCCCTGTCCCCCCCTTCATCTTAGTTTATTCTATTATAATTTTGTACCCTTCAAAGGCTTACCTCCAGTAAAGAGTTAGTAGAAATTAATAATATAATTCTTTTTTTTATCATGGCGTTCTTTTATTTATTATATTATTATTTTTTTTGTAATTAACATTTCAATCAACTACCTTATTCATATGAGGGCACTAAAGTTTTTTTTTGGATGATTTTGATCTTAAAAGAGTTCGAGCCAAAATCACCTATAGTGATTGTACCAACTTTAGCGCCTTATATGCGAATAAAGGAGCTCTGAACTTGGTAAGGTTTAAACAAAGTGTGTTGTTGATTTTTACTATGTCTCTAAGGGACAGTGTAAAAAATCAACTACCTTGCCCCTAAACCTTATCAAGTTCAAGCTTTTTCTTGTCAATTATTTTTTCATTTAATAACCCAAGGCGCCATTGTTATTCTTGCATATGACGTCTTAGGAAATCATGGAAGTGTTTTAGATATCTCCCATTAAGCACCCTTTAGGGTCCCGTGAATGCGTAGGCGTGCTTTTGGATGCTAGTTGTGATAACCTCAGCATTTGAACGCCGTTTGAGGTCTTATAGGTTAATTGCCCCAGCGCTGAACGCCATTTGGGGTCATATTATATGGTTGCCTCAATGTTTAAACGCCATTTTGAGGTCTTCCAAGATAATTGCCCTAGCGTTGAACGCCATTTGGGGTCTTATTATATGGTTGCCTCAGCGTTTAAACGCCATTTTGAGGTCTTTAAGGATGATTGCCCCAGCGTTGAGCGCCATTTGGGGTCTTATTATATGGTTTCTTCAACGTTTGAACGCCATTTTGAGGTCTTTAGGGATAATTGCCCTAGCGTTGAACGCCATTTGGGGTCTTATTAAATGTTTCTCACAACCTTTTCTTTTTCATTTAAATCTTTTTAAAACATCCTTTTGTTATTACAATTATATTTGATACTTCCTGAGTGTGTCTGCATTCCACGTTCGAGGGAGGCGATGTCCATTCATTCTTTCTAGTTTGAATGTTCCATCATGAATTTCTTCTGCTATTTTATAAGGTCCTTTCCAATTTGGTGTTAGCTTCCCATGTTCATTTGCTCGCCCAACTGTTTCCATTTTCCTCAGCACCAAGTTGCCATTCTTAAGTTGGCGTACTTTGACTGTCTGATTGAACTCCTGACTCATTCGCATCTTTTACAGTTGTTGGCAAAGTATGTCTGATTGAACTCCCGAATCATTCGCATCTTTTACAGTTGTTGGCAAAGTAGGGCATTTCCTCTGACTCCTGGGAGATAGTCAAGATGTAATTTTAACATTTCCCAGTTGGTGTCTTCATTGTACAACATCACTCTCAGGGTAGGTTCTTGCATTTCTATTGGCAGTACAACACCTGCACCGTATACCAATGTGAAGGGGGTCTCGCCGGTTGAGTTTTTTACCATGCTTCTTATAGACCATAGGACATTAGGGAGCTCCTCCACCCATAACCCTTTTGCATCCTCCAACTTTTTCTTGATTCCTACGCAGAGGATTTTGTTGAAAGATTCTACTTGACCTTTTGCTTATACCGCTGCAAAGTGGGCGTGTATCCCTTGATTGCTCAACCATTCCTTGAGGCGATCATTCTCAAATTGTTTTCCATTGTCAAAGACAATGGATTGAGGTAAGCCATATCGAGTGATAATATTTTTCCAAATGAACCCTTTCACATCATTAGTGGTTATGTTTCGAAGAGATTCAGCCTCGACCCACTTGGTAAAGTAATCTACTGCTACTAAAACAAATTTTCGATGGCCCGTCGCTTAAGGAAAGGGTCCAAGGATATCCATTCCCCACTTGGCGAAGGGAAGAGGGCTTAGGACTGGCTTGAGGTAGCTCGCCGGTTTTTTATGCAGATTTGCAACGATTTGACATTTGTGACACTTTTGAACTATTTCCCATGCATCCTTTCTGACTGTTGGCCAAAAGTACCCAGTTCGCAGGGCTTTTTCTGCTAGTCCGCCAGCCCCGATGTGGGAGGAGCATTGCCCCTGATGCAAATCCTCCAAAATTCTTCTCCCACTTTCCAGAGTAACGCATTTCAGCAGAGGGCGAGAAAAAGATTTTTTGTAGAGCGCCCCATTCCATATTATGAACCATTTATCCCTGGCGTTGATGTATTTAGCCTACTTTTTGTCTTTGGGGAGGGCGCCCGAGATTTTGTACGCCATTATTCTATCCATCCAAGTGTTGCTTCGATCAATATAAGCGATTTCTTCTCCTACACTTCTCTTTCCTTTGACCTCCCAAAATACTGATCTTGGGGTGTCATCAGCTCCTGAACTTGCTAACTTTGCTAAGGCGTCAGCTTGGTTGTTGTCTGTTCTTGGAACATGGCTGAGAGTAAATTCCATGAGATCCTTGGCCTCTTCCTGCACCATTTTTAGATATTGAACCATAGCCTCATCCCTGGCTTCAAACTGACCATTCACTTGGCTCACCACCAGCTAGGAGTCTGAGATGGCGTTTACTTTGGTTGCCCCAGCTGCCTTACACATCCTGATTCCAGCTAATAGGGCTTCGTACTCTGCTTCGTTGTTGGAGGCCTTGAATTTGAACCTCATTGCATATTCGTACACATCGCCTTCTGGTGATCGGCATATATTACCTGCCCCGACCCCTTGCTGGGTAGAGGACCCATCTACATGTAAAGTGCAGTAGTCCTTTCTCTCTAAGCACCCTTCAGGACGAGTTGTTTCTACTATGAAATCTGCTAAGGCTTGACCCTTGATCGCCTTCCGCGGTTCATATTCTATCTCAAACGCCCCCAACTCAACCGCCCATCTTAGCATTCTCCCAGATGATTCCTTGTTTCTCATAACTTGTTTGATTGGTTGATTAGTTAGGACTATAAGCTTGTGAGCCAAAAAATAAGGACGCAATTTTTTACTGACTTGGAATAAGGCCAGCCCAACTTTTTCAATGAGCAGATATCTTTGCTCAGCATTTTGTAACACATGACTAACAAAATACACAGGGCATTTGTATCTTATTTCTTTCGGCGATCAAAAACCGCGGACACCGCCACCCCAGACACCGCTAGATAAACAAACAATGTTTCTCCTACCAAAGGATTGACCAGCCTTGGTAGTGAATGGAGATGCCTTTTCAAAGACACAAACGCCACTTCAGCCTCTGGCGTCCATTCAAACCTTGCCTTTTTCCTGATAGTGTTGAAGAACTAGTGGCATTTATCCCCGGATCTTGATAGGAATCTTCCTAGCACTGCCAAACACCCTGTCAATTTTTGGACTTCCTTTAAACAAGTGGGTGCCTTCATATCTACTACTGCCTGGATTGTGTCTGGATTGGCTTCGATCCCTCTCTCATCTGCCAGGAACCCCAAAAATTTTCCCTTGGTCACCCCAAACACACATTTCTTGGGGTTCAGCTTCATGTTGTGCTTTCTTAGAGTTTCGAAAGTTTCTTTGAGGTCCTTGAAATGCTCGCTACTTAGCTTGCTTTTTACAATCATATCATCAATGTATGCCTCAAGATTCCTCCCAATTTGCTCTGAAAAGACTGTGGTTACTAGCTTCTAAAAGGTCGCCGGGGCATTTTTTAACCCAAAGGGCATAACTTGATAACAGTACACCCCCTGTTCAGTGACAAAGGCAGTTTTCTCCTGATCTTCTTTATATAGGGGGATTTGATGGAAGCCGGATTATGCATCCATAAAGCTCATTAATGCATGACCTGCTGTAGAATCAACTAGCTTTTCTATCTTCGGCAAGGGGAAGCAATCTTTTGGGCACGCCTTGTTGAGATCTGTATAATCTACACATATCCTCCAAGTTCCATTGGGCTTTGAGACCAAAATTACGTTTTCCAGCCATTGAGGGTACTGGCAGGGTCGGATGAACCAGGCGTACAGGAGTTTCTGAACCTCAGCCGCTGCTGCCTTGTTCCTCTAATTGCCTAGGTTCCGCTTTTTCTGCAGCACTGGCTTCTTTGATGGGTCCACATTCAGCATGTGGACCGGAATGCTGGGATCAATGCCTGGCATTTCACTCGCCTCATACGAAAATAAATCTTTAAATTCTTTGAGTAAAAATTTGATTTCTCTCTCCTCACCCTTCACCAAATTCTTTCCTACTTTCACCATTCTTTCTTGTTGGCGCTCATTCAGCACAAAGTCTTTATGCTCATCTGCGGCTATAGGTTTACTAGCTTGATTCAGACTCATCACCGCCGATAATTCTAACGCTTTGTTATCCAGCTTCCTCTTCTTTGTTGGCACGGAGCATTCTAGAGTTCCTTGACTCATGGGCTTGAGAGTGGTTAAAAAACACTCCTTGGCGGCCTGTTGGTCGCCATGTATTGACCCGATAGACCCATTGTCATATTCAAACTTCATCAACATTAGATGTGGCACTATTACTGCCTTGGCGACATTCAGTGTTGGTCATCCAAGGATGATATTGTACGCCATGACATCTCGAACCACCAAAAACCTTACAAACATATTCCTTGGGTTTACCTTATCCCCCAATCGCAAAGGAAGAGTGACACTGCCCACAGGATGGATGACGCCTCCTCCAAATCCAATTGTTGGGTGATGAATTGGGGTTAACGCCTCCTTTTCATAATTTAACTTCTCAAGGCACGATAGGCTGATGATACCAATAGAGCTACCAGTGTCTATCAGGATCCGTCGTACCTTCAGGTTGGCGACCTTTAACTCAACCACCATGGGGTCATCATGCAGTGTTCGTATGCTCCCCTTATCTTTCTCTGAGATGCATACCTCCGGGAATTTTCCTTCCGCCTCTGCCAATGAGGAGGTGTACACCTGACTCAGCTGCCGGACATAATCCTTGCCTCCTCTCATGGTCGGCCCCCCGGCTGCAAATCCCCTTGAGATAACCGCCACTACATCCGGCGGGGTGTCATACCTAGAGTTCACATGGCTACTCCTTTCCTCCCTTCTTCGGTTTCCTCTAAGGTATGGACCCAATTTGCCTTGGGACGCCAGGTCATCAAGGACCCTCCTCAGATTTTTGTAGTCGTTGGTGTAGTGCCCCACATCTTTGTGAAAGTGGCAAAATTTCTTTTTGTCCCTACTTTCCACCGGCGCTGTCATGGGGGCGGGCATCTGGATTCCCAACTTTGGGCCCACTTCCTTCAAAATTGCCCCAATCTCCTTATTATATTCGTAGGGAGATACATAAGGGGTGACCTCACTTTTCCGCTTGAACTTGTTTTTATCCTCCCTTCTACCTGGGGCGATAGACTAGGTCTCCGCCCTTCGTTCCTTTCTTTTGGGGATGTTTTCTCGTCTTTACTCAAACTTTTCTTTCTTTTTTGTGGTGGAGCAAAGTTCTGTTGCATGAATGAAGGATTATGCCTCTTTCTAGGCAGTTTTAAGGTCCCTGATATCCTTTCGAACAATATCAAATTTCAACGTTTCTTCCCTTAGTCCCCGAAAGAAACAATCAAACGCCACATTTTCATTTAAACTTGGAATTTGTAAGGCTTCCAAGTTAAATCGTTGTACATAATTCCTCAAGGTTTTGGAATGCCCTTGTGAAATTCTGCCTAGATGTATGATGGTCTTCTTTTCTTGCTTATTTGCCATGAAGTGATGGCAAAAGAGAATGCTATGCTCCATCAAGCTATTTATGGAATTATCAGGTAAACTCCCAAACCATTTTTATTCCACCCCCTTTAAGGTGGTTGGGAAGTGCTTGCACCAAGTAGTATCATATACTCCTTGTAGCACCATGGCATGCTTAAATGTGGCGACATGGTCGTCGGGATCAGATGTGCCGTCAAAGGCCTCAATGATTGATGGCTTGACTTTGTATGCCCTTGGTGCTGTCATGATCGCCAGAGAGAACGGCATTTTCCATGATATTACCGCACTCTCATTTTGGGGGACATACTGTTGAGTGGGTTTCCTCCTAATCCTCTGAAGCTCCTCGCCTTCTTCGTCAGAAGGTTGAGCCTCTGGCTCATGGCGAGCTTCCTCTTGATTTCTTTCCTTTACGGGCGTTCTTTTGATTATTTCCCCCATTCTTGCTCCGAATGGGGTTTTGGTTCTTGCCAGGATTCGCCGACATATTTTTCTCCTTTTGGCACTCGCTGATATATTCATACCCCTGAGGTATTGGGTTTTCTACGCTGTGCCCTCCCAAATTAAAACTTCCATGTGGTACCCCTAAGGTTTAATTAGTTACTATGCCATGATCTTGTAGTTAAATAAATATTAAATGCTGGTAAATTATTTGCTGTATGAATCATAATGATCATTGTGCTCTTTAATTCCAAGCGAAAATGGACGAGTATGGGTCATGAATAGAGGCGTATGCGCCACCACATTGAGATTGAAATTGTTACATTTTTCATGAAAGGGTCATGGCTTAGTAATTTAATAAACTTTAGGAGCACCATGTGGAAGTTTTAATTTGGGAGGACACAACGTAGAAAACTCAATACCTCAGGGGCACCATGTAGAAAAACCCAAATCTTATTAAAAATAACAGCAACAAAAGTATACTCATTATGCATCAAATTAAACAACGTAAATAAATCAACTTTAATCAAGCATAATTAAATCAAATATATAAGTAAACAAAAATTCGACTTTAATTAGAATGTTGAGATTATGACTAATAACGCGATAGAAAAACTTATCTAGAAATTAAAAGAATGTCGTGGCGTGACAATATATCACTGTCTGAAAATCGATTTTTCCCAGCACGAGTACACACGTCACTAAGACAACACTGTCCTTAGGTAAGAAGACAACATTATCATTGATAAATGTTAATGACATTTGAGCCTACGGACGAGCCTATCGAATCATTGGTGTTCTACAATTGTAGAGTACCTAGTAACTTAGTACGGTCCTTTTACTTTTCATTGGCCTTTTCAATTCAAACTTATGATTATTGACCGCAAATTTACATTGTTATTATAAAAAAACATATTACTATTATTTTTATCATGTAAAATGATATATGTACAAGATTATTGAAAGTGTGCAATAGTATGTAACAAAAATTCTTGTATTTATATATACATATTAGTTTTTTTGGCCTTTTCAAAGAAGATTGTTTACTAATGCTCTACTAGACTACTCTAATGAAAGATTCATTTTACTATCTGAATCTTGCATTCCCCTTTTTAAATTCACAACCATTTACAATTACCTAATCAACTCAAACCGTAGCTTCGTTGGTTCGTTCGATAATCCAAGATATGATGCACGAGGACGATATAACAAGCGTATGGCACTTGTTATGCTACTCTCAAATTGGCGACAAAGAAGTCAATGGTTTGAACTTCAAAGAAAACTTGCCATTCAGGTAGTATTAGTAAAAATATGTACACAACGCTTCGACAACATTGTATGCCTCCATGTTATATGGATAAGCACTACTACAAAAAATTTTAAGGAGTTGAACTCTAATAGATTTATCAATTGGGTTGATTGGACGAAGTAGTGTTGTCAATCTCACTCAATATAATCATGTTTGGGACAAATTAAGGATGTGTCGGAACAGTGGCGGAACCAAGATTTTGAGCTTGTGGGGCAAAGTCGTTAGTTACGAAACTTGGTTATAGGAAAAGGGGAATTATTAAAACACAAATATTGTTTAATATTAAAACTACATCTCAAAATCCAATATTCCCAAAGTCTTACGATCCAAAGTAACATGAAAAAAAAGAAAAACTACATTAGTTCTAATGAAAATTACAATTGCATCCTTCGGGTCTTCATGTTTTGGAAGCGGTTGACAATTACTTTATCGAGAACTTGTTGGAACACATCTTTCTCAATAAAAGTGACCAAACAATCATTCATAAGTTGATCACCCATGATATTTCTCAACTTATTTTTAACATATGTCATTACGGAAAATAATCTTTCATCACTCGCCGTAGCAATCGGAAGAATCAACATCATCTTGATTAGTAAATGAATAAGAAAATAAGTCCCATTCCACTTTGTTTCAACAAGCATCATAGAAAGGGAATTGAAATCATGCAAGTCATGAAACCTTTCATCTTTAGCACATTCACCTTAATTACATCAAGTGATTGATCAAGATCCATCAAACCAATGTTTGGAAATTCATTGGGTAGAACGAGGCAAGTTTGAGTATTTTTTCTTTGTCAAAAGATGAGAATTTACCTTTAGGACTTAGGCGAGCCATCAATGTAAGTAACTCAATGTTCAGTTCATTAAAACGATTGTCAAGTTCTATATGATGCAAATCAATTACTTCCAAAACAATCCCGACACGAAAATGATGTAGATCTGTTACTTGGTGGAGAAAACGCCTTGATCTCCCTTGAGTTACATAAGGGGCATCCATAGAATTAAAGGAACATCAACTTCATGCTTACTGCAAAATGTAGTTACTTTATTCAATAGAATACGTCTCCCATCCTTGCTCCCTCATTTCTTACAACACGTTTTTGGTGAAACTAACAAGTTCCATGGCATTAACAATTTCTTGCTCCTTTCTTCCCAATGCAACACATAATTTATTAGTGTACCCAAAAATATTCAACATTAAATGAGCCATAAAAATAAAATCAAATGACTCCAACGATCCCACAACAATATAAGCTTTGAACTTGTCTTCCAATAACCAATATTTTCCAATGCTCACAAGTACCTCAACAATGGAAGGAATTAAAGATATGATATTTAGAAGACACTTGTATTGAGATCCCCACCTTTTATCTCCCAGCCTCTTCAAACCAATTTCTTGATTCAAACCCGATCCACTTTGAATTTCTCCCACCTCCAATGCTTGAGTCATTTGTTGAGCTTGACTTTCCCGAATCATCTCCCTTTTCTTACAAGAGGACCCAATTACATTCAACAAGTTTGCATCAAAAAGCCAACCACAATTATCATTATTTTTACAAGCGGCTACGAGAGTAAGTTGTAGTTGATGTGCAAAGCAATGCATGTAGTAGGCACTTGGATTATCATTGATTGCTGAAAATCTGACATCTACTTCATGTGCCGAGCCTGCTTTCACGTTGATTGTGTTTTTTTTTTTTTAAAAAGAGGTTGATTATAAGTATGAAAACTCACCCTATTACTTAGACAACAAGTCAAGTCGTCCAATCATGACTTGGATTCGAACCAACTTAATTAAGACTTCCCCGTGACAAAAAGTTATCCTAACGGGAGGCTCTTCCAGTCAGGATCCCGGCCTGGATCCCTCCCAGCTTTTGGCTTGGTATTTACTTAATAACTAGAAAATAGAATAAATAATTGAATTTTTTAAATAGCAATGGCTAGAACTCACATGGTCCCATTTTCCAGGCACCAGCCAGCTGTGAACTAAATATTTTCAAGAAGTGAATAAGAATTCATAACACCAACAACACCTTTTACCTTGTCCCTGGTCTTCCTAATCACCACTTTCCACCCTACATCTGAATCTAAATGTTTAGAAGGAGCCATTGGGAGAGGAGTTTCAGGGATTGCAGGTATGCTAACCTGTATCACCACAGAAGTAGGCATTGAAGCTTGCACCTCTTTCTCAGGATGCATAACCTTCTCAACAACAGTGGGAATAGAAGACTTAGGCTTCCAAACTTGTTTTGAGACCATTTATTTCACCTTTCATAGCACTAGCTCCATCGTCTCCTTGACCTCTTACCATAGATGGACTCAATGAATGTTCCATAAGTAGGACTAATTGCATTTTTAATAGACAATGCCTTTGTATCACCAATATGAACAAGGCCTAAAAATCGTTCCATTACCTTTCCACTCCCTCTATCAATAAAACGTAAAACAAGAGCAAGTTGTTCTTTTTAGGTAATATCACTTGATTCATCGGTCAATATGGAAAAGTAATCATCACCCAATTCTTTTAATTTGATCTTAGTAGTCTCCTTTGCACTACAAGAGATAATGTCCTTTTGAAATTTGGGAGAAGTCATTAAACAATTTTCGGATGCATTTTCCAAAGTATGATTCTTTACTTCCAACACTTTCTTCTCTAGCCAGTTTAAAAGCTCTAGAAAATTACCCCTATTATATGACTCTTCACTTTCATCATGTCCTCGAAATGCCAATCCTTGACCCAAAAGAAATCTCAAACAAGTTAAAGATGCATTTAAACGAGTGTGATATTGTAACACCCTGGAATTTCCTAACTACTTACTTCTTATTTTTCCGGAAAACATATTAAATTATTAAGGATTAAATTTATTAAAACTCTATGAAGCACGGGTACCTTTGGGAACTTGGCGAATCCGTACTGGGGTCGTTTCGGGGACGGGGACGGTGCGGGGACGCCTGAAAAACGTCCCAGGGTCGGCACCAATTGGACGGGGACGGGTGTACTACTTTGGGGACGTTTTGGGGTCGACATCAATTGGGCGGGGACGGGTGTGCTACTTTGGGGACGTTTCGGGGTCGGCTTAGATACAAAATAGAAGTCCTTAGCCTTTTTAAGACAAAAGTCCAAATGCAAATAAGAGCCCAAGACCCAACATTATTAAAATACCACTCAAAATAAAAGTCTAGGGTTTATTGTTTGATAAACTACTTCACCGACCTTCTTACTCAGTTACTCCTCTAGTCCTCTTCAATTCTCCATCTCTTTCATTCCTTTTACGTCACTAAATTTATTATTCCTCTAGTCTCTTTCAATTCTCTCTAATTGTTCACTCAACATTTATCTCTTTTAATCTGACTTCTTCCCTCAACATTCATTATTTGCTTTTCTTTTCACTCGACATTCATCAAATCATCAAATAAAAAGTGTCAGGTGACAGCGACTTGGACTGAATTACAGGTGAAGTTTGAAGGAACGACGTCGAGTTTGAGGGAGAAAACGACGACCACGAATTGATTAATGATAATGATGTACATTAAGATAATGTTGTACTTTAACATTTTATGAATTAACTATTATGTCACTGTTACATTAAAATATTAAAGAATATTGTATTTTAAATTATTTTGTGATTTTTTAATTGCCGATTCCTTGCCGTCCCCGTTGTTAGGAATTTTAATTTTGCCTTTTTCGTCCCCGTCCCCGTTTTCAACCCTGTTTTTGAACCCGTGCAACCTAGTTCTAAATATGGAAAAACCAAAGTATTACCACGACCGTGATAACGACTAAGGCATTTATCAAAGTACTACAACGGAAGTCTTAAAACCAAAACAATTTAAAACTAAACTTCAAACAATCTCAAATTAAGAATCAACTGTAAACTTATTACACTTCGGAACTATATTAATGACCCTTAAAACCAAACCAAAACTAATATTAAAAGTCTTTAGAAATCAAAACATCCAAAATAACTATTAGTCTTCATAAGAAATTAAAATAAAGTAAAGCTACAAAAACACAACAATCGCTCTCACTCCAGCCCATCATGAAATGACTTATGCCCCCTTGTACCAGTAGCTTTTCTTTTACTAGACAACTACTCACCACAAGTTGGTCATCGTAGAGCAGAGTCCAAGACAAAGCTATGCACACAAAACAAACAGTCAGCAAAACTGATTACATGACTACTAAAGACTATGCAACAACAATAAGAAATAAAACATGCACTCAACTTACCTGTGACAACCTTTTACCTGTACATGGACTCAAATAATTTAATTGTTATTTTTAAAGTTATGGATCCAACATCGAACGGGTTTCCTCCTTAAAAATCATCGCCCTATTGGGCACCAACTTAGGAGAAACTCCAAGAAGGTATTACTATGTCATATAAAGTGACGGATATCCAGCGCATTAAAATTAGAAAAGAGTACAACGTCTTGTACTCTAATTAGAAGTCATAGATCACTATTCCATACGACTCCCCCCATTGTTCATACTCAAGGTATATACGTTCCAAGAGTTTTGATGCAAGTCCTCTTACACTTTACATGATTTAACAGGTTTTACAATGTTATGACTCTCATGCAACATCAGCTAAAGACATGCACCAAATTAAGTAAGCCAATTTAATTATCTTCAAGTGAAGGTGATTCTAAATTAAACTTATGTGTGTCATTTAATTAAACTGAACCTCCTGTACCACACATTAACTGTGAGTGGCTAATAACTTACTTTCTTGTTGACCACACATTAAACTGTGAGTGGCAACATATCTAAAGTAATTGCTCATAACTGCTTTTAATCATGTGAATAAAATTCACAACTACCTTTCTTGTTGATTAAGTAACTAAACAACTTAAAAATAACTTCCTTCCTTGTTCAATGAACTATTGGCCAGATTAAACTGATCAGAACATTCTAATTCAAGCTTATAACAATTTAACTTTCTACTTAACATGGAATGCCTTCATACTTTAAAACGTGCTTCTAATAAACTTGCCATGCACATAAATTCATGGTTCAAAACAAGCATACGAGATTTCATGTAATCAAGAATTGTTCAAGCATGCATTTTAACTTATGTGTTTGTCCTTAGTACTTATGTACCTTGTAAAGTAACTGTGCTCCGCCACAACTTTTAGAAGTGGACTAATTCAAAGTCTCCTACATAAGGAAAAACCAAAGCTAAGTTAAAACCTTGTTAGCTAAATTCGACAACAACTATAACTAACTTCTACATTGGGAACTTTGTCCAAAACTTTCTTACATGGTCTCTATTCAATTCCATACTTCACTTTTCTTTTTCTATTGTAACATTACTTAGTTTTCGGGACTTATTTATGCTTTATAAAACCTTAGTATAATTTTTATGCCACTTTAGAAAAGTGGACAGCAATATAAAATTACTAAAACTCCTTGAAAAGCTTCAAAGACCACATAAATCAATCATACAATGTACTACTTAATTTATATGATTAATTTATGCTAATTACATAATTTAAGAGCCTAATTATTAAATTTATAAATTCTGGACAGCATGTCAAACATGCTTAAAATCACTTTTAAACTTCATAAAACATACTAACAATTATATGTGACTTCATAGAATTCATATGTGATCATACTAGCATAATATGAACATTTAGAACTTACTTTAACTTGTTTTTATTAAAATTTCAGATTTATTTACTAACTTTAAAGTCGTGAAAAACTTATAAAAACATCAAAATTCCATGATAAAACTCTTCTACAATCTACTAACATAATTATGAAACCAATGTACACTTCAGAACAATTTTTCATAACCCAAAACATGATCGATCAAAATATTTATTTAATTGAAATTCATGATTATAAATTTTGGACATCAATTTATTTTATTTTCAAAGCCTTAAAAAATCAAGCTAACTTCATTAAATCATCATAAATTCACACAACAACAATTCATGATCATAATATTGAAGTTTAAATCATAAAACTCATGAAAATTCATTACTTGCATAATTTATAAATCCTAATCTAAAATTTCATGAACAACAATTTTAATTCATGCCTTAAAACAAATCATACTTTATTAAAACATGATCAAAAGTCATAAAAACATAATTAATCATAAGTATGAACATGAATTTGCAAGAATAAATCAAAAAGAAAAAGTAGAATTTTTTTTTAAAGAAGTTCGAAAGTATAGCAAAATAGGGGGAGGAGGTCCGGCGGTGGTTGGCAGCGGCGGACGGTGGGGGTCCAGCTGGCACGGATCCCAAGTCAACCCCAAAAAAAAATTTTTTCTTTCCGATTTTCGTAACTGCAAGTTTTTTTTCTTCTTTTTTTTTTCGGAAAAACTCAAGCCTTTTTTCTCTCTCTCTTCTCTCTAAATTTTTGAAAATGCTAATGACTATTATGAGGAGAAAATCTGAAATTTTGGGTTGTAAAGGGTATTTAGGCCCCGAATTAGGATTTGGAAAAGCCCATATTAATCCTAACAAGTGGAAATTGCCTTTAGGCCCTTGCCTCAAAATAAATTAGGAAACCTTTGAAAATTCTATTTTTAGAAGCCTTTTAAAATATTTGTAAACATAAAAATATTATTTAAGAACACAAATAAATATTTCCAATCAAAACTTATTATTTATTTTATTATCATTAATTTCTTTTTATTTAATATGCCCATTGACATATTTATGTTTTTCAATAAAAACATTAAAATGATACAAAAATACTTTCTTAAAATACGTTAAAATGTGGTGTATTACAGTCTACCCCCCTTAAAAGAAATTTCGTCCTGAAACTTTGTGTAGATTAGTGTATGGGATTTGAATAGAGACTACTTTTACTTCAAACTTTCTTATTGAAACACTATGTTGTTGTAGACTTTAGTCACTTACTTGACAACGTTTTGTAGACAAACATAAAACTTCTTACTTATAAGTCATGGAAACTCATATAAACTTGCAAAATTGAGGGTAAAATGCACGAAAAATAAGTCGCTTTCTACCATCCTTAAGACTCGTCTGGCACATACTTCCTTAACTGAGACACATGAAAAACATTGTGAACTTTGCTCAACTCCATTGGTAGTGCTAGCTTATAAGCTACCTTTCCAACCCTTTTGTTGTCCCCCAGCTGAATTCCCCCTAGTTTGAGAATTCTGTCCCTCCTTTCCTTTGTTCTTAGAGAAGCACTCATACTTACGGTGTCCAAGTTTGTTACACAACCGACAAGTCACTGGGTTCCCTGCACAGTCCTTCCCTGGGTGATTGTTGGGACACTTCTTGCAAAATTACACACACCCTCCTTGACTAACCACCTGAGTCCTATTCCCATTTCCAGAATTAGGCTTCCCAAAGTTTCCCCTATTACCCTGGAAGTTGTTGTTGAAACGAGGTCTCTTATTTCCACCATGATTCCCTTGGTTGTTTAAGTTTCCTCCACCATCCTTCCTTTTCACCCTCGTCTCGCTTTCCTTCTGTACCTCCTTCTTCTTTTAGTCTATGGCATACAAGTGTGTAGCTCTACCATATAAGTCATCCAAAGATTCAAAGACCTGTCCAGCTATTTGTGACTGTAAATCTAAGGGTAACCCTCTCTCAAAACGACTAACCTTCAACCTCTAAGTTGCTACAGCCTCAGGAGCAAACCTAGATAACTCTATGAACTTAGAGTAGTACTCGGTAATAGATATACTCCCCATCTTAAGTTCTAGAAACTCCTCATCCTTCTGCTTCTGAAGAAACATAGGGTAGAACTTATTACGAATCTGCTCCTGAAACATTTCTCAATTACATCCTGGTAAAGCCCTTATTACAGCTTCATTTTATGACCACCAAAGATCAGCATCTCCTCTAAGATAGACACAACATGATTCACTTTAAATCCCTCTCGACACTCAATTGTCCCAAACAATTTATTAAACTCTCTCAACCATCCCTCTAGAATAGTTGGATTATGCTCTCCTTGGTAAGTGGGTTGCTTGCTTTGAGAAATTTTCTTGAAGAGTTCCCTAGCAGGGTCACTACCATTTCCATTTCCTTTGGAAGCTAAAAGTTCAGCTATAGTAGCTAATTGCCTCACTACTTCATTCAGCTGATTGTTGTTACGTTCAACCATTCTATTTCTCTTGTAGAGGAAAAGACCTTTGTATTAAATTAAGTCTAACTGAAAGTTAGGACAACATAGACTTAAATCATAAAGATTTACTTGATTATGCTATAGTTATGATAGAGTTATGGTGGAATTGAAGATGGATCAGGAGTTGGTGCATGAAATCCAATTTTTGGATGAAATGGGTGATACTGTGACTCAACCTGTGACATATCACTAGTACAAAAAATGCATTTTGCTGCGGTTTTTTCCCAGGTATTTGCTGCGGTTCTTATAGCAGCAGCAAATGTTGGAATTTTATTTGCTGCGCTTTAACCGCAGCAAAAAATAGGGTTATTTGCTGCGGTTAAACAGGTAACCACAGCAAATAACACACCTGAAATTGGAGGGAAACAGAACTATTTGCTGCGGTTATCCAAAGAACCATATCAAATAGTCCTGTTTCCCTCCAATTTCAGGTGTATTATTTGCTGCGGTTTGTTGAATAATCGCGGCAAATAACCGCAGCAAATGTCCTGTTTCCCTCCAATTTCAGGTGAGTTATTTGCTGCAGTTTATTGAATAACCGTAGCAAATAAGGCCTTTTTTTTGTTAATTTTCTGAAATTATTTTATGCTCCTAATTCCTAATATCATCCACGCACCCTGCAAATCATATTCAGCAGCTAGTACCCAATTTATCGAAACCAAATTCAGTTCAATTAATATAAATAAATCGATTGTTATTACAAATTACCAATACAGATTATGTTATCTTAATGTAATAACCATATAACCGCCAACATTATTATTATTGTTCTTGATTAAGGAAAATAGCTAAAAGTTCAATAAATAACTAACTCATATAAATGTACGACATATTCCTAGCTTCTTCATAAACAATGTGTGTACAAGAATGTCGCAACCTTGTCTCGAACCTCGCTTATTTGTGCTTTGCTGAAAAGCCCTTCTCGAACCGATGCAGCTTTTTTCAATACCTAATCAATAATAATTAAAAACCAGTTTAAATTGTTAAATACCATATGCACAGTTTTCATGTCATAAGATAGCTTAAATAGCAAGAAGAGAGGACCGGTTGAGTAACATGCATGTGTTAGGTCAAAAATTAGGCAGAATCCAAATGAATTTTTAATTTCACAAGCTTGACATGCACTATTGTATAGAAGTAGGAAATATAATAACAATATAGGCAGGTTGTAGTTGGGGCTGCAGTTGGGAGTTTGGTTGGTAAACCTGGTGTCTAAAGCTGAAACCCGAACAATATAGGCAGGTTGACCTGCAGTTTCTTTCAGGTGTGCAGTCTGTGATTGGACTGGATAAACCATGCTATCAACCTATAAGTCTGTGGTTGGTTGGTTTGGTTTTGTTGTTGGTATGGGACTGGATAAACAATATCAATATTGTCCTTTCTATCGAATGCAAATCTCCTCATATTTAATTTAGATAAGCATGTCAATAATAGCATACCACCAATTTGTCTACGTGTAGATTTGCTTTCGATTAATAAAACCTCAGCAGTTATCAATACTTGCAACGACCAAGCATGGCTATAATATTTCATAGCATATCAATCTTTTTGATGAGATAGCAAAATACAAGCAGCATATTACAACATATTAATAAAAGGTACCGTTTAAAGATTCAACCAAAACTTTCAGACAATTCACGAGCACAGGTATACGACGAACAATGCCTCAAAATTTGTTTTCCATATAACACAAAGAGAGAAAATAGTGATTGACAAGTATAAGGAAAAAAATACATTAAAGGGTTAACATACATTAATGAAAGCCTTCAACGTATTTTTTCACAAACCTAGGGTTACCATTATTCTCCCCCTTTGACTTATATGAAAACCAGGTTCTGGGAGCATTGGTCATCGTTCTGCACATAACACATAGAGAAGAAATAATGGATCTCTGGTATAGGAAAAGAATACATTAAAGGCTCAATCAAAAGCTAATTACTATTGCACAATTCTCATGCAACCAACTGCTTTATCTTCTACTGCACAAAACACAAATGAACTTCAAAATATAGTTTGGACTTAAAAGGAAGAAATGCAGGTCTGTGGGGCTGATATAGTTGCAGGTCTGTGGGGCTGATATAGTTTGGACCGCCAACAAATAAAACACTCCAAAACAGTCATAAACAAACCAAAACAAACCACCAATTGACGAAATAGTCCTAACCAGACCAAAACAAATTAGCAATCGAAACACTCCTAAACAGAAAAGCATTCAAAACAATCCAAAATAGACGAGGCTCCTAAACAGTCCAAACACAAAGAAACCAATATCATCAAATTTACCTAAGCTTTGGCTAAAATAGGCCAAATCAACCGACAAAACCAACAACACAAACCCATACCAGCATTCAAAACTAAGACAACAAACCCAAAGCGGCATGTTGCCTTTCGGAAATAATTACAATAGTTACCTCCTCAAGATCATTTGACTCATTACAGCTTGAGATGATGTTATGCATGTAACGCATTACGTAGTACCCACAATCAGTACCATTTTGCTGTTGCGCGCACTTTGAAGTACATAGGACATTGAAACAAAAATCAATAAAAAATTTGCATGACAAAGTAGCAACCACCACAAATGTATAGGATTTGGATGTCCGTACCTCAACTGATATCAACTTCGGAATCATTGTGCTTGTGCGTATCCTCTTCATGACACTATACGGAGGAAAAAAATTAAGTGAAGGTAAGGAGCCGTTATATCTTCAATTTCTAGTATAAAAGATTTTTAGTTGACGTTATAATTTACCTATTCACCCACGTCATAATCAATAATCTACGTGGCGACTGAGGACGGCAAGAATCAAATTGATACACCTTGTATGTCAAAGGTGATATCAACAAAAGCACCCAATGTGAACAGCGCCAAACAAGAGAGAGCACAACAATTGGAAATCGAAACTAAAAATGGGAAAGTGAAATTAGCAATGGGAAAGTGAAACTAGAGAGGGAACAATAAGGGTGGGGGGAGAAACAATGGGAAAGTGAAACAGGCTTACTCCTCAAGTGACGGAGCGATAGTAAACTTCCTTTTCTCTCGAATTGCTTCTTTGATGGCGGTTTCAAGGTACGCTTTCACATCACCTTTGCTCTTTAGACATCGATCCTCATAAATCTCTTGAGGACACAACCACCCCACCTTGTTCATGGTATTGGTTCCGGCCAAAACTAAGTAAACACAACTAATTAAGGTGGAAAAAAAAGGGAAAACATTAGTGTACAAGTTGCCGCATGTCATAAACATTCATTGAAACAAAATCAATAGAATTAATAAGGCAGCTCATGGAAATAGAACATACATGAATTATTTAAAAATGGACTTCAATTAGTTTTGTAAGTAAAACGCATGGAATTTAAAATTAAAAAGTTACGGAGAATTAATAACCTCATGAACGCTTGCAACACTGACAAAGACAACATCTCCCCAACGAGGAAATCATAAACATCAGCTTTCGTTACAAATGTCTCAGCATCCTCAAAGTAGTGGAATTGATCCTTGCTCAACCACACCTTTAAAGGATTCTCTTCCGGCTCATCTTTGGTGCATTCATGTAGCCACTGACACACGGGTGACACATTTTTGTACACCTCATCTTCATCTTCCATGTTTGAACCTTTCGAGGAAATCTTGTTGTTCGGGCCATCCTTTTGTTCTTTTGCGGAATCTCTGTTCCCGTGTTGTTGTTCTTCTTCTCTTTCAGCTCTCCCCTTTATTCACATTAAGATATATATGAGAAGGAGAATAAAAAGTTTAAACCGATAATTGGACAATTACTATTAATCAATTATATTTAAGGGTTTAACTCACCTCTTCTGGAAACAGCACCCATTTCCGAGGCCACATTACAAAAACCCTCGTGCTTCTCCCAAACTATTCAATCCCCACTCTGGCCGCGAAAGGGGAAGTATTACATCTTCCCATCCGTCTACAATAGAATCAAGCGACACGTTACAATTGGCTACATCAATAGCTTGGAGATGCGAGACTTGGGCGTGGACAGTTGGTTGAAGATAGCCAAATGCAACCACTAGTAAACCACAATTTCCACCTCGTGGATCCTGGAGAAGCATTGTGCATGGTGTTTCCTCCTGCAAAATAATTAAAGTTGAAGGCCATATGATCAAAAAATGAAGTTAAAAGTATTAAAAAATGAAGTGTAAAGTACTAAAAAATGAAGTTAAAAGTATTTTGAATGGTTAGTAAACATTACCTCCACATCTGGAATGGGAGGCTCACTTGAAGCTCGGGAAGTCTGTTTTCACCGGCTTGACTTGTCATGATGAACTTCATCTTCATTAGGTAAATATACATCATGAATTCCCACCTTCTCACATAGAGCTTTGAACTTTTCTTTGACCAACTCCTCCACCATTTTTTCCATTTCTGGACTCAACTTCGTTTTTGAAGAACTACTTCCTGACTTGTTGGATCCAAATGCCTTTCGCTTACCTAAACGTACACCTCCCAAACCTTTCACACGTCCTACGTGGTCCGGGGGAAGTCCTGCTGCAGGGGAAGGATTATGACCTTCACATTCACCCTCGTTGTTCGTTTCAAGCTGTGTTATAGATACAAAATTGAATCTTGATATTATGTCCAATCAAGTACTATTGATGTTCTATTTTAACTGAATCTTGATATTATGTTCTATTTTAATTGAATCGTGATATTAGACAAAGTAAATAGGAATTGGTAGGATTTCTCAAAATTATTTGGCATCAAATAGGTAACAGCATGTGTATTCTCTTTATTTACTCACTTTGATTTAGATTGTTGTGGATCTTTTAATTTTTAGGAAAAGGAGCTAGAATCCAATGCTGAAACTCTAAATTCAATCAGCAAGATATTAGGAAGCGATGAAACAACATGCTGAGACTCTGAAACTAATAAGGAAGCCAATGGAATAATCATATTCCAAGTATCCAACGCTTGACCTAACTCTATTAAGGTGAGATTTTGTAGTTAACTGCTCCTGTAAGTCTGAAACTGCTACTCCAAAAGTTTTTCCTACTGCCAAATAATGTTCTTTTGACACTAGAACTTGCTAATAGTATCTCTTTGCACAGGCCATGAAATGTATCTCCTCTTTTCTCATTTTTAGCTATCATACATTCTGAGATTTCAGTTGTTATGTCCCCAAAAAACTTAGCCTCTAATGAGAGTAATCAACATAAACAATCTGACCAAATCCACCTAGCCCAAAACGCATATGACCATTGCCCAATTATCAGGCAAACTATTGCTAAATAATGTTCATGCAAGGTTGATATTAGACAGATGTGAAAATCACGTCGTATCAACCATGACAATACAAAGGAGACTACTGCATATAAAAGATTAATGCAGATTATATCTCAATGTAAAAAAACTTTTTAAAAGCAATTTATTAATGCACAATTAGACCAAAAAAAACATCCAACTATTTGGCCCAAGTTCTTCCATTGCAAACAGAAAAAACACTAGCTAGTAATTCATAGTATGAAACTGCTTCTAACTCTGTTTGGTTAAGGTGAATGAACTTTATTATAAACATTAGTAAAACATTTTCTTACCACAGCATCTGCCACTTTCTTCGACTCAGGTTCTACAATCACTCGCCTCCCACTTGCATCTCGAGCATGTAAAGAACAGTACCAATCTACCACGCGATTTGAGCCAATTACCGTAAAAGATGAAGAAGAGGTGGCTTCCTTTTCACCAACACATGAAACCACCTTTTCAAAAAAACCTTCTTCTTTCCAATCATCTTTTAACCGCTCATACGGTTCCTGCCCCATGCGGTGACAGGCCTTCTTTTGCGAGGCACTTTGCGAAGCAATAGCGCGTTTTTCCTGTCCAAATCAAAAGGCAAATGATGGTTAATAATACATAGGATTAATGCAAGAACAGATACGATGGTTAGTGATATACTTACTACTTGCTCCGGAGTTGTCTTCTTTGCAACAAAGGCCTCCCATTCTTTGGTCGATATGTGAGGGTAAATATCGTATGGCATCTTATTAGCTTCCTTCTTTGATCGCTTCCTTTTTTTGGTGATTCACCCACTCACAAGTTTAGACTTAAAATCTCTAAATCTTTCTGCTACGGCCAAGAGAAAAAGCTGCCTCTTAGCCTCATCAACTTCGACATGGAACAGATTCTACATAAAACAAATATGTTTCAGCATATACTACATTAAAGTTAAGCCAATATGTCAGTTAAACCATAAATATAAACATGTTCTACACATAACAAGTACATACCACAGTATCTTGCCACATAGCTGCTTTTAAGCCATCCTCCACGTCTTCCCACTTCAGCAAAATAGATAGCTTTCTCATACAAATGCCAATATGTCTCCCATACATTTTTCGCCACTCACCGCATGGTTGGCCAACATTATTGTACTCGAGATACATTGGTGTTGTCGACTTCACACCCCTAGACGGACCTCTTCCTCTCCTGTTGCACGAAGACTTCTTCACACCCCTGTTAGTAGAAGATGCCTGCTGACCAACGGCCTGATCAGGTGTGGAATCCGGTTGCTCAACAGCAGCCTGGTTTCCCTAATGAGGTGCGGACTGAGGCTGCTGAACAACAATCTGCTGTGGCTGACTGGGGGTAGTTTTAGGGGTTGCAGTTGCGGCTTCATCAATTGGTGTTGCTTCGTCAGCCATTCTCTTGAACTGCTCTACCTTCTCAACGAATTTGTCGTACTCTATATCCTCCGGCTCTCCTTGATCTTCCTCTAAGCAATGGTCAAAACTTTGGTCCGACTCAGAACTTGAATCATCGAAGCTATGTACATCGTCATCACTAGACATGGTCAACATCTCCGATGCCGAGGATACTACGTTTCCCCGGCAACACTATAGACCAATTTGAGTCAGCAGGGTCGGTTACGTAGAAAACTTGCTTTGCTTGCCCCGCAAGTATTAAAGGCTCAGGACCCTCACAAATTCGAGTCATGTCAACAAGAGTGAAACCACACGGGTCATCATTTTTTACCGAACGCCGATTATTATCTACCCATTTGCATTTGAAAAGACAAACATTGAAGGTACGATACTCTAACTCCAACATTTCTGCAATTTGGCCATAGTACATTACCGTAGCATCTACCGGAGTTTGATCCTTTGCATTAGAATAAAAGGTCGATGATGCCAACAAGGATACACCACTATTCAGGACACATGGGGACTTTTGATCCTGATAAGTGGTCCAAAATGAGTACCCATTTATATCATAACCCTCATAATTTGTAAAGGTTTCCCGAGGACCATAAGCTAACCACTTCACCATTTCAGTCACACCCTGCAGATTCTCCACAACAACTCGGTTGTGAAACCACTCAATAAATGTCTTATTATGAAAATTAGACAATGCCCTTTAAGATATCCCTGGATTTTGAGTCTTTAAGATTTGCCAATGTTCAGTAAGAAAAGGATGAACTTCTTCCATATGATGTAACACATACAAATGAGCTTGGTTGAGGACTGTCATATTCGCCAAACTCGTTCTTGACCCAATAGTACCCTTACCATCAAGCCTCCATTCATGACGAGTTTTAGGCAAACCAATAGGATGTGCACCTGCAACGTATTCTGCTATGAAATTTCCGACCTCATCACTAATGACCCCTTGGATAATACTAGATTCTGGTCTTACAGGATTCGTCATCTTGTTACCTAAGACCCCCATATGTCTTTCATAAGGATAGCACCATCTCAAGAACATGGGACCTAGAAGCTTAATCTCACGAACGAGATGTACAATTAGGTGGACCATTATATCGAAGAATGCAGGCGGGAAATACATCTCAAACTTACAAAGAGTTTCNAATAAATCTCAAACTTACAAAGAGTTTCGACTACACGTGCTTGGAGGGTATCCAACATAGTTGGATCTAGTGCTTTGCTACATATTGTATTGAAGAAGGAACATAGTTCGGTGATGGTATACCACGGATTGCAATTGGTAAAAACACTTGCATGATAACTTGACAGTCGTGTGATTTCGTACTAGATAACATCAACTCACCATCTAAAGTCACAAATCTTCTCATGTTAGAATAATACCCCGACGGCACCTTTAAGTTGTATAAAGATGTGCAAAAGTGTTTCTTCTCCTATTTCGACATTGTGTAGCAAGCTGGAGGAAGGTAGTAGCTTTTTTTCTCTTCATTTGAACTTTCTTGCACCTTTTCCTTCCCCTTTCCTTTTTGTGATGGTACATCTTCCTCCATATTCTTCCTTTTTTTACTCTCTTTCAGTTGAGGCCAGAGCTCGGGTCNCCCAGAGCTCGGGTCGAACTCCAACCTGTTTGAAGAACTCCCGATTGATATTACTGTCTTTAGTCTTGTTCGGAATGTTAAAAAGGGTGGCTAGTATGGCATCGCAAACATTTTCCTCGATGTGCATCACATCGAGACAATGTCTGACTTGTAAATCTCTCCAATATGGAAGCTGCCAAAATATAGACTCCTTTTTCCACAGCCTGGAATAATTGACATTCGGTTTCCCCAAAATGGTTTGAACAACCTTAACCTGTGAATACACCTCAACCAGTTAATGGACGACGAGCAACACGATCCTCAACCATCCCCATTAAATGCCTTATTTTTCTTCCGTAAAGGGTGGTTAGGTGGAAGGAATCTTCGATGGCACCAGTCAACATACTTACCCACCCATGTAGAATCACCATCGTCCATGCAAATAGGGCAAGCCTTCATCCCTTTGTTCTTGTACCCTGATAAGTTACCATAAGCTGGAAAGTCGTTGACAGTGCACAAAAGCATTGCACGCAACGTGAAAGTCTCCTTTGCATGGGAATCATACACCAAAACACCCTCATCCCATAATTTTCTTAAGTCATCAACTAAGGGCTCCAAATACACATCAATGTCATTACCGGGTTGCTTTGGACCAGAAATAAGAAGTGATAGCATAAGGTACTTTCTTTTCATGCACAACCAAGGTGGAAGATTATAGATCNTGGAACATTATAGATCGTTATAATAACCGGCCATGAACTATGCTTCGAATTAAGAGTACCGAAAGGGTTCATTCCATCGGTGCACAACCCAAATGTCTTATACTTCCCGTTGATAGTCTTCCATTCCGGACCATCAGCTAGATGTTGTAGCAAACCCTTCACCCTTCTACCCTCCGCATGCCACCTTAGATTCTTAGCATCCTTACTAATTGAAAACAACCGCTTGAATCTTGGTATTATTGGGAGATACCACAACACCTTGGACGGCGGACCAGCTTTACCCAGTGCCCCTTGTCGCTCATAACGTGGCAAATTGCACTTTGGACACTTATCCAACAACTCATAATCTTTTCGGTACAATATGCAATCATTTGGACAAGCATGTATTCTCTCATACTCTAAGCCGAATGGACACATCAGCTTCTTAGCGTAGTAAGTCGACTTACGAAGCTCATTGCCATCCGGAAACTTGCCACTCAACTTTTCTAGCAACATTGTGAAACTTCTATCAGTCCAATTGTTTTCTGACTTGACACTAAACAATTCCATCACAGCAACAAGAATGGTCAATTTAGTACAACCGGGGTACAAAGGCTTTCGAGAGGCCTCTGAAATGGATTCAAAGCCTCGTCCATTCTCAAGGCCTTCCACCATCTCTTCGACTCTATGATCCGCTTCATCGCGTTCGTAATCATCATTCCCAAAGACATCATCATTAGTTGCATGAGTAAAGTCTTTGCTATGTTGATGACTACTATCATCATGTTGATGATTACCACGCGAAGAAGGACCGTCATGGACTCCTATCTCACCTTCATAACTCCACACATAATAATCAGGTCGAAAACCATGAAGAAGTAGGTGCAGCCTGACCTCAGCAATACTTTCAAACTTACGATCATTGGCACACTTGAAACATGGACAGNTGAAACATGGACAATAAAACCCCCCGGTTTGAGTTTGTGAATATGCTTCTGCATGCTCACAAAACCCAAACACCCCATCTACAAATTTTGCCTTATCAAGGCAATTGTACATCCATGACCGATCCTTTGACATCTTGCGCAACTAACAACACACAATTGAAGGTATTCAGTACAATAACATAGTAAATTTAATATATGGTTGTGTATAATTCTTTCAAAAATGTGCTTCTTGCTTTAATAAACATTTAATTAGTTTATCAGTTCAGCAATTGCTTACTATAATTGAAGAAGGAAATTAGGTAGTAATGAGAGATCATAAGGAATTTTTCAAAATCCATGTACACATGTTAGTTGGGGAGGTTGGTTTTGTTTTTCAATAGCCTGCGAGTTGTGAGTAGCGACTAAGAGCATGTTGGTTCAAAAACTTGGAATGGGATGGAATGAGAATATGAAACCATAGAGTATGGAGTGAAAATCTGTTTCTTTTTATAAGTTGTTTGGCTCATCACTCATATGTTAACAAGGGAGGTATGGAATCCTATACCCTTGCTAAATGATTCCAACTTTTTCTTCATTAATAGCGACACCCATTCCATACTACTAGAAAGGGTTGAACCAAACACCCAATCCTGAGGTATTACTATGGATTAGTAATGGATAATTTTTATTGTGAATGAATGAAAATGTACACTTCTTCTAACTGTATAACTGAAATACTGATTTGAGTTTTGACTTTAGTATTTGAAATGGAGCTCCAGCTTAGCTGGATTTTGAGTTTCAAAGTTTTGAATTTTGTTGGTTACTATATGTAGAATAGAGGATTGTATGAAAATAATTACAGTAGATGATAGAATTAACTAATTTATTGAACCAAAACAAACAAAAATTAAAAGAACAAAAAATTCAATTCAACTACATCAAATCAAGCAAAGAAAATACAACTAGAATAAATAAAAACTATAGAACAAAAATTGCAATTAAGTTAAATCTAAACAAGCAAATAAAACTTAACAATTGTCTAATACAAAGTAGTAAGTAATACATGCATTGCGATGAAGGTAAGGTATTTTTTCGAACAGATGATATGGCATGCAATGTATAATTTACTCAATTTTGGCACTTTGCCACACACTCACCATGTAATTCAGTCAGTCACTTACCAACAGGAATCGAAAACACTACAGCAGCAATCGAAGACAAACCAACAATCGAAACACTCCAATTTATTTCACTCTTACATAAATCTTTGAATGTTCTTGTTGAGTGTGATTATCGATTACATAAATCCAAACACATTTCTCTCTTACATTAAGCTATTGAAAATCTTGTCATGATAAAATAAAAAATTGACCATAGTATGACAACCTATAATACACCAATTGACCAAGATACTTCATAGCTACCTCTAGGTACCACCGTACAAATCCACTTTTCAGCCCTTTCATTGAAAGACAAAAAAAACATTTTAACGATTAAATATGCTCAAATCGAAAAGTTATGCACTTGGAATTCTGGGAATTAGAACAAGCAAAAAACTAATGCTCAACTAGAAGCCAAATGAAAATTTGAAGTAATGAATTATATATTTTTACTTCGTCTTTAAATGTTCTTCATTCTTTGAAGTTTAAACCCCAAGTGTTCCCAGATTAAACACACAAACTGAAATTAAACACTCAATTAAATGTTCGTCTTTCAGTACAAACTGAAACACACAAAAATTCATACATTCACACTCTCACACATTCAATTAAACACACAAAATTCCCAGATTCACACTCTCACACACTCACAGATTCAAAGATCCAATCAATTAACAAACCCAAAAATCAATTTCAAACTGAAAAATATAACCATGATTTAGGACTGTTTGTTTGCTCTGTGAAAAATTGACATGATTCAATTGAAAAATAAGAAAAAACTTATATCAATAACCACATAAATTGATTCAACTGCTGAATTCACATAAATTGACATAACTGCACAGAATACAAACTGAAAAAACAAATATAACCGCCTCCCAATAACCCTAGGTCCAAACCGAAAAACAGAATACAAAGAGTTTTACCTTTACAAATCGAAACCCTAGGTCCCAATAACCGCCTATGGATTTGTTGATGGAGGAACTGAACCTTCTTGCTGCTGCAGTCGGAACTTCACGATTTGCTGATGGTGGTGCTGAAAATTTTTGAGATTTGTTGATGGTGGTGGAGATGAGTAGGTGACTATAGTGAAGAAAGAGGGAAAAAAGAACGAAGGAGATGAGTAGAATGAAGAAAGAGGGAAAAAAAGAAGGAAAAGAAAAGAAAAAGAAAAAGCAGGGATATATGTAAAATAATAATAGTCCCAACGGGAAAAAAAAAGAAAAAGAAAGAAAAAAAAACTACAGCACTTATTTGTTGCGGTTATAAACCGCAGCAAATACTCAAACATAGCAGAAAAAATGTTATTTGCTGCGGTTACACAATAACCGCAGTAAATAATACTCCTTATCAAAAACATCAATTTATTTGCTGCGGTTTTTATAAAACCCCAAAAAACCGCAGCAAATAAAGTGCAGCAAAATGTATTTTTTGTACTAGTGTATGAGTGGCTCCCTATTACTTGTGGACATTGTAAGGGCTATGGACATAAGTCTGAACAGTGTGTGAAGAAGGATGGTGCAAGAATTCAGGCTACTAGGAAAGTTTGGGTGCCTAAGGTGCAGCAGCCTACCCAGATTAATCCTGAGATTCCTGATAATCTTGTGACTCCTGCTGGTCCATTTACTTATGTGGTAAGAGTGGGGGATGATTTGAGTTTGGTTCCATCCCAGGTAATTGGGAGGGAGAGTGTTAGGGTGGTGGAACATGGTAGTGGAGAGGAGGTTGGTAGACAGCATAAGGATGGGGATTCTATTAGGGATCCTAATGGATAGTATTGGATTTTGGAATGTGAGAGGCTTAAACAGTCCTAGCAAGCATAAAGATCTAAAGTGGTTTTTAAATCATCACAATATTGGACTGTTTGGGCTTCTTGAAACTAAGGTAAAACTGCAGAATAATGGCAAAGTTTTACCTAATTTAGGGGATGATTGGAGTGTGAGTGCAAAATATTGCTATGATAGTTCAGGAAGGATTTGTCTTATTTGGAGGCCTACTATTTTTGATGTTAGTATTGTAGAATCTGGTGACCAATGGATAAATGCTTCTGTTACTCATAAATCTGCAGGTATGAGGTTTTTGCTCACAATGGTGTATGGTTATAGTCTGCCTAGCCAGAGGTAAGCTTTACGGGTTGCTTTGTGTAGATTACAAAGGCAGATACAGTGTGCTTGGTTTGTGGGAGGTGATTTCAACAATGTTTTAAATCTGAATGAGAGAATGGGCTCTCCTCTGACCCTGGAGGAGGTGCTACCTTTTAGAAACTGCCTGCTAAAATGTGGATTGGAGGATTTGCATATGAGTGGTGGTTTCTTCACCTGGACTAATAAGCAAGATCCCGATCATAGGGTATAATATAAGATTGATAGGTTTGTCTCTAATGGAGTGTGTAAAGATGTTTTTCCTCATGCTTATGTCCATATATTGCCTGAGGGGGTTATGGATCATTGTCCTCATCTCCTTACTTTGTTTAAAGAAGTTGTGAGTGGTAGGAAACCTTTTAGGTATTTTAATATGTGGAGTTTAGCTCCCTCTTTTTTGGAGGTGGTTCAGAGAAGTTGGGTGATAGAGGTGCATGGCTCTCCTATGTTTAGGTTGGTCCAAAAGTTGAAGAGATTGAAGAAAGACTTAAAATCTTTGAATAAGTCCTTGTTCTCTGATATTGAAACAACTGATGACTGTGCTTTTATTCATTTTCAGAGATGCCAGAAGAAGTTGAGAGAGAATCCTAATGATAGGATGTTGATTGAGGTTGTGAGGGATGCTAATAAGGTGTATAGAATGACACATTTAGCTAGATTTAGTTTTCTTAAACAGAAAACTAAAGCTCAGTGGCTGGTGAAGGGGGACACAACTCAAAAGTGTTCCATGATGCACTGAAGAAGAGGACAACACAAAATAGAGTTTATATGATTCAAGATAGACATGGAGTTGTGGCTTCTGATCAGGAGGGAGTGGTGCAGGCTTTTTTGGATTACTACCAGGACCTGCTGGGTTCTAAACTTGATCATAGAGAACATGTGGACTGTGAGGTGGTGAAGAGGAGAAGTACTTTAACAGTAGAACAACAGCAGCTTTTGATCAGAAGTTTTTCTGCTAATGATGTTAAGATTGCCTTGTTTAGTATTGATGATGTTAAGGCTCAAGGTCCAGATGGCTACACTAGCCAGTTTTTTAAAGCAGCATGGAGTGTGGTTGGAGGAGAGGTCTGTGAAGCAGTTTTTAATTTCTTTAATACAGGGATGCTTTTAAAACAAATAAATGCCACCATTCTGACTATGATCCCCAATGTTGATTGCCCCCAATTCAGTGTAGCAATTCGGACCTATTGCTTGCTGCAATGTCCTGTATAAAATCATATGTAAGATGATTTTCAATAGGCTAATTGAGGTGCTTGGTTCTTTGATTGATGATGTGCAAGTGATGCAGGTTGTTGCACACCTCTCAAAAATAACCGAACTAGTCTTCTGTGTTCCATCTGCAGCCTTGTTAGCATCATCATCAGGCATTCTAGGACCTTCATAGTAAGTACCGCTCCTTGTTGCAATGGAATTGCAATGATCACGAGGTGGATTGCTTGATGAAGTATTTGATAGAGCAGGTTGAGGAGGAAGTTGGCCTTGTTGCCTTTGTGCTGATGATTGAGCAATTTGTGCTACTTGAGTCTCCAATTGTCGATTGTGGGCCTGCATGGCTTCCATGGCTTTCTGCATCTGCATCGTCATGTTCTTCAGTTCTGAATAGTCATTGCTAGATGGCTGTGGAGGTGCTGGGAGTGGTGCTGGAGGTGGTGGTCTACTGAAACCCGGTGGTTGAGGTGGAGCAAACCGTTGAATCTGCTGTTGTTGCTATGGTACAAAATGTGACTGCTGCTGCGGATTTTGAACATTACTAGTATTCTTGTAGGAGAAGTATGGATGATCTTTCCAACCAAGATTGTAGGTGTTGGAAAATGGGTTATTCTTGTAAGCTTGAAATGCACATACCTGCTCCATAGAATTATGACATGCTTGCATACTATGCCCAAAAGAACCACATAAATCACAAAAGACATTTGTAGCTCCCGAATGTGCAGCCATTGCAGGTACTGTTATTTGATTGGAGGATGGTGTGTTGATTTTTTTCTAGCTTCTCATAAATTGCATTGATTTGTGAAGCCAAACTCTCATATTTGTCATCTATCACACGTTTTCCTCCTCTCTTAGCTTGTCCTCTAGGATTACCAAATTGAGAATTATGAATAGCAATCTCCTCAATTAAATCATAAGCAGCATTAACTTCTTGGTTCATAAATCGACCACTAGCTGCAGAATCAAGCAAAGTTCGACTCTCATTACCCAAACCATTATAGAATGATTGCACTAAAAACCACTTCTCAAGTCCATGATGAGGGCACATTCTCAATAAATCCTTAAATCTCTCCCATGCATCATAAAGAGTTTCATCTGTTTCTTGGTTAAAATTCGTGATTTGACTCCTAAGTTATGCAGTTCTCTCCGGAGGATAGTACTTCCTTTGAAAAGCAAGAGCCAAGTCATCCCAACTATTAATAGTATCCATGTTTAGACCATTCAACCAAGATCGAGCTTTCTCCTTTAATGAAAATGGAAACATCGTACGTCGTATGTAATCTTGAGATACACCAGCTTGCTTAATTGTATTGCAGTACTGAATGAAGTTATTCAAATGTAAGTTCGGATCTTCTTTCATTGTGCCTGCAAACTGATTCCTTTCAACCATGTTCACCAAAGCTGGCTTCAATTCGAAATTTAGGGCCTCTATATCAGGAACTCGGTATCCACCTCCCACTGTTGCAGAACTCGCTGAGAATAGTCTTTTAAGGACCTTGCTTATGGTGGTGCAACGGTGGTGCATCATCTCGTGGTGGGTTATTCTCGTTGAACTGTGATCCTGACATCTCTTCCTCTTTGTCTGAACTATCGGAAATGTTCAACTAAGCAAATAATTGTGTCAAAGCAACCAGTGTTCGTTCGGAAAGAATGCTTCTTTGTGATCTCCACTTCCTTCTACGACTCCTCTTATGCAACAATCTTTCCGGTTCAGGATCAATCTAAACCGGCTTACAACCTAATACTTGCACACAATTGAAACTCGAAACCGAAATGAAAACTACCTCAAAGAACGTGAAGGTTCCTTGAGGTGAGAAAAAAAAACCGCAAATAAAAATAAAATAACACTTTAAACCCGACTAATAGAATTAAAATTGCCTCCCCGGCAACGGCGCTAAAATTTGATGCAGGTTGTCGCACACCTCTCAAAAATAACCGAACAACTCTAACTAATATAGCTAGGGAAGTAGGGATCGAATCCTCATGGAAGTTATTAAATTCTACTAGCTCTAAAAAGCCTAAAGCGTGTAATGGGCCTTGCTGGAAATTTCGGTAAATGGTTTCTAGTACTAAGAAGACTAAGAATTGAAACTAAAGAAATGATGGGAAATTAACGATTAGACTCTATTAATGGAAACCTAGGGCTATCGGTTCACTATGATCAATCAACAAACTCAATTAACGCTCACTAATCAATTAATTGGCATTCATTGAACTAGGGCTCACTAATTCTCTCGAACTTAGACTCCCTCAAAACTCCTTTACCGGCTCTCGCTCGCATATATTTGTTTTTGCCTATTATTTAGTTGTCTAATTGTGGTAATCTTACCTCTCGGCCTCGATTTCAACAATAACCTAACTTACAATTAAATCTGGCCACAATTTAGTTGCAATCACTAGAAATCAATAATGGGAATTCAATTAGAAGCCAAAAACTAATTAGAAAACATAATTTAAATTCAAGTCATGATCATAGATCCCCTAACCCTAGAGAAAACGACTACTCACTCATAATTAAGGGAACAAAAGCAAAATTGAATTTAAACAACATGATCAAGAACAAGGAAATAATTAAAACTAAATTAATTACTAATAAAACTAAATTAAGAACCAAAAAAGCAAAACTAATTAATCTAAACTAAAAACTAAGAAATTAAAGAGAATCATGAAACTAAAAGAATTAAAAAGCATTACGAAAAGATATTACCAAAATAAAGATTGAATTGCATTGATTGAAAGCTTGAATTCAAGAACAAAGTAATTAATCCTAAAATTCTAGAGAGAATAATTAATTTTGGATTCCTAGGCCTAAAAATATGATAAAAACTAGGTAGAGTCGTGCCCCCTTTACATAGAATACATATAGGATTTGGGTTTTTAATTAATTAAAACCCACGAAGCAAAACCGCACGGAAAGGAAATTCGGAGCACAAAACCATGAACCTGCGCCGGCATAGGCCATTTTGGCCTTGTTCCCTGCGCCCGCAGCATTCACGGTTTGGGAATTCTGAGCTCTCTGATCTATGATGCGGGCGCAGAGATCAAAATAGTGACTTAGGGCTGCGCCCGCATCTTGCTTGCATGCCTATATTTTGACTATCCTTCTTGTTTCTTCACTCGATTCTTCGAATCTCATTCGTGACTTTTCGTGACTTGGCACGCATCCCGAGGCAAGTACATTTTGACTCGTTTTAGCCTCCAATGACTTCATAACTCTCTATTACGCTCCTGTAACATATAAACAAAACCGAAAACCACGCGTAATAACAGAAAGAGTATAATATAATCGTAAAAAGTTCTAAAAGTCAACTAAAGATGCTAAAACCGTTCCAAAACATAACTTAACATCGAAATACGATATTTAATCAAAACAAAGCCACAAACTTCACTATTTAGCACAAGAATCAACCGAAAATGAGGGAAAAACACAACATAAAACACGTATATTAGCAAGAAGCCTTTGTTCCAGGAAGAAGTATCCTGCAGAACATCTTGGTTTGTCAGGATATCATGCATTAATATGAAACTAAATAACAGCCAAAGAGGTGCACTATTAAAATTGACCTCACAAAAGCATATGACTCTCTTTCATGGGAGTTTATTGAGGAAAGGCTCATTGCTTCGGGTTTTCCATCTGGGTTTATTAGATGGGTAATGTGTTGTGTTTCCTCCCCCTCTTATTCTATTTTCCTAAATGGTGCGATGTATGGTTTTTTCAAGGGGAAGAGAGGTGTGAGGCAAGGAGATCCTCTTTCCCCACTTCTTTTTGTGCTCTCTATGGAATACTTGTCTATAATCCTTAAAGATGTGGGAGAGAGGGAAGGCTTTAAGTTCCATCATAGGTACAAGAAGATGAAATTCAATCACCTGGTGTTTGCTAATGATTTGATGATTTTCAGCTTTGCAGATTACAGCTCAGTTAGTCTTATTAAGGATGCTTTATCTCAATTCTATAACAGATCAGGACTTTCAGGAAATATAGACAAAATAGTTGTGTATTTTGGAAATGTGCGTAGGTATATTCAAGAGGACATTTTGGAGCTTACAGGGTATATAAAAGGATCCTTTCCTTTTAAATATCTAGGTGTGCCTCTTTATTCTACAAGACTTGTTGCTCATCATTGTGATCAGCTGGTTGAGAAGATCTTGTTTAAAATCAGGCAATGGAATTCTAGGCACCTCTCTTATGCAACTAGGCTTACATTGGTCAATGTTGTTCTGATTGGTTTGCATTCATATTGGGCTCAAGTTTTCTTGCTCCCTAAAAAGGTATTGCATAAAGTGACTCAGCTTTGTAGAGCCTTTTTATGGGAGGGGAGCTATAGCTGTTCCATATTGGTGACTGTGGCCTGGGACTTAGTGTGCCTTCCAAAACAAAGTGGGGGTTTAGGGATCAGAGATGTGCTGGCTTGGAATGTTGTTGCTTAGGGCAAATTGGTCTGGCATGTGGCTATAAAGGCTGATATGCTTTGGGTTAAATGGGTGCATTCTGTGTACTTAAGAAATTCTGAGTGGTGGGGGTATAAACCTCCTATGGGAGCTAGTTGGGAATGGAAGAATGTATGGAAGGTGAAGGAAATAATGAAAGATGAGTTTGTGAGGAAAGGGTGGAATGATGGTGTGCCTTATACAGTGTCAGTTGGTTATGAGGCTCTCACTCCTCAAGGGAAAAAGAAAACCTGGACTAAATGGGTGTGGTTCTCCTTAAATGTGCCTTCTCATGCATTTATTTGCTGGTTGAAAATGCTAGACAGGTTGAAGACTAGATTTAGGTTACAGCAGCTGCATATAATTGAGTCTGACAGTTGTGTTCTGTGTGGCAGTGGCAGGGAATTTGTGCCTCATTTGTTCTTTAACTGTCATTGCACCAGAATTTGTTATAACAGGTTATGTGCTTGGATGGGGGTTGGAGTTGGGGATGACTGTAGTCTCAATGTGGTGTGGCAGCAGTGGATATATGTAGGAGTAGGGCATATGCAGCAGGCTATTCTGTAGTGTACTATATATCGAGAGCAAGGAACAAAAGGCTATGGGGAGAGGAGCAATGGCAGCCTAAAGATGTTGTAAACTGATTCAGAGCAGTGTGAGCAACAGAGTTCATAAGATAAAGAAGTTGCCTGTGACTGCAACAGATAGAGAATGGATTAAGCATAAAATTGATGGCAATTTTTTAGGCTGCATATTTCATGTAGTGAGCAGCCTTGTTGTTTGTGGTTGTTCAGGCTTGTTTTCTGGCGGTTTAAAGGTTGGTTGATTTTCTAGCCTGCTATATTCCTTATGGGACAGTTTTTTGGAGGTTGTCTGCTGCTACTGTTTTGAGGCTGTTTGGTTGTTCTCCAGGGCTATTTTGTTGGTGCAGCAGCTGCAGTCTAGTAGTTGTTGATGCCTGATTTTTGAGGATGTTTTTTTTTTTGTGTGAAGCTGCCTGGTTGTGGGGCTGTTTTGATGGTGCAGCAGTTGCAGCCTGCTAGTTGTTCTGACTGCCTGGTCTGATTGCTATGGGTTGGGGCTGCTGTCTGTCTGTTGGTTGCTGCAGGCTCCTGGTGGGAGTGTTTTCTGATCTGCTGGCTGTTGTTTCAGCCTCCAGGTTTGGACTCAGTTTCGTTGGGTGTTTTGCTGCTTTTGATTAATTTTATGTATATAGTTGCCTGTTGCTGTTTTTGGGTTTGGTTTTGTCAACCATCCAAAAATGGGTTGTAGGTTGTACAAATTTGATTTTTGAAGATTAATAAAATACTTACATTTGCACCAAAAAAACAAAGATTCACTTTGTTTTGATTGTTTACACAACTATTAAAATAAGAATAAAACACATAAGAAATAAAAATAATTCCCTTGGTTCTATTCTACTTGAGGCTTTAAATCATAAAATAATTTTATTATTCAACTTTTCTCATTATCTCATATGGCTCACTGCCACTTATTCAAACTAAGGTAAATAATAACTTAAACTGTTCAACTAAACATTAGAAACATTAAACATCAATAGTTAACTAGATCTAAACAAAGTCTCTACACATTAACATTATCTTTGTTGTCTCTTGACATGATATATTTCCTTGGTATGAACTCCGGGTCATTCTTAGTGTCATCCTCCATTTCTTCATCTGTTTCTTCTTCTTCTTCTTCCATGTCCTCCCCAGGATCTGAATCTTCTTTCTCTTCTTCAGATTCGGTTACCAAGTCAACATATATCGGGATTACTGGGTCTGGGTTCTCAATCTCATAACATCAACTGTCCCTTGACTCATCAGTCTTCGAACCCGTAGGAGTCTCCTCTACCATTTGGTCTTCACTTCCTTGGCTACCCTCTGGGCTTTGTGCGAGTGGGGTCTCCTCATTTGCATTCATTTGTTGGTACTCCTGCTCCTTCCCAGCAATATACCCCTCCAAGAACCTCCAATCACAACCCCACTGACCAACAGCATCCTTATACTTAGAATAGTTTGGTTGGCCTCCAATAAAATGGAAATCACTAAATTTCGCCTTAATTTCTAAGTAGGGTGAACGGTCGGGTAAACACCTAACAATCAAGGCTGCTATACGGTCAGTATGATCCCATTGTGGTAACTTCAACACAGTACTCATGTACCAACAGTAGAACCGTATCTGCCAGACATATTGAGGCGGATTTTGTAGTCTTTCTTCTCCAATGTTCCTATTTGAGTGTATTTACTAGACATACTATGTGTCATCCTGCACAAAACTTAAGACTAATGGTCCATCCTTCACAAAATAAAACAAACAAACTAACAGTTCTACTAAAAGAAAGGTCTTGTGGCTAACATACAATTTTCTTTACACCCAACTATTCACATAAGCAACACCTTTAACATGATCTTTAATGCATGAAAGAACAGAAACAAAGTCTATCCTACATGCCCAAACTTCCTACCCAAGCTCACCACATGGTATTAAAGCAATAACATATAATACATACCTGAATTCCTTGCATACCTGCACACATAATTTTACTATTCAAAACTTTCCATTTTCAGAAATTACTATTTTTAGAAAAATTCCCATTTTCAAAAAGTTTCCAATTTAAGAAATTCCCCTTTCCAAAAATAAAACTTACGGTACCCCAAAATAAAATTTATTTTATTTTAAAATCTAAGCTCGGGTAACCACTTTGTAACACCCTGCACTGGTAGAAAAAATGGATTTTGCTACGCCACATTTGCTGCGGTTCTTTGACATTTTTAAAGAACCGCAGCAAATACTTGTTGATTATTTCAACGCAAAATTATTTGCTGCGGTTAAAGTATTTGCTGCGGTTTTTTTGTTATTTGCTGCGGTTATAACCGCAGCAAATAATTCAAGCAAATAAATGTTCAACCCACGAGCCCAAATAACTGCCCCATATATATAACCCTTTTCTCTCCTTATTTTCGTCTTTCTCACTAACCCTCAAACCCTCACCCTCACCCTCACCCTCACCCTTCCCCGTCTTCCACTATCACTCTCATTCGCACTCTCACTCTTTGCTGGGTATATTCTGACAAATTTGATGTACTCTTATAAATTTCTATTTTTTTTTTTATAAATTTTAATTGAAATTTTCCCCTGAATTAATAAAAGCATGTGATGTATGTTTTTTAACTGAATGTTTGGTGAGATATAAACTCTAATTTGAGGGTTTTCGTCTTCATTCTTCAATTTTGATTGATTCAATTTCAAAATTTTAAACCCTAATTTTTGGGGTTTTTTTTTGAATCTAGGGTTTTTGATCTTAATTTAGTTTTGGGTATGGAGGCTTACAAGAAATGGGTTCGCCAAAATAGGGATTATGTTCACTCATTGGAGTCTCTTGCTAGTGCATGATTATTTCTTTTCTGTTATTACCTTTTCATTTTCTTTTAATTTCAATTTAATGCTTTGATTTTGATGAACTGTTGTTTATTCACTTAATTAACAAGTTTTGATTCATGGGTTTTGCAATTTTAAGCTGAAAGATTGAAACTTTAAAAGTTAATGACTTTATGTTTAAATTCGTGGTTTAGATTTTAGATTTTTAATTTGTTGGTCTATTATTTGTAAATTAAAAGGTTTTGAATCATTGGTTTTGCAACTTTTGTTTGTACTTTAGTAAAAAGATTGAAACTTTTTTGTGTTTATGATATAGGATTAAATTTGAGATTTGATTTTGTTGGTGTATTTTTCGTTTGTTGGATTATTTGGTATAGTTAAATCTGGTATTTTCGGTATATATATTAGCTGAAAAGGGAGAAACTTTAGTGTGATTATGTTTTAGATTTGTGCATTAGCTAGTTTTTCCACTCACCCTTTTATGAATTTGTTTAGAGTATGTTATCTGTATGAGATTTTGATGTTCTTTGTTTTTAAATCAGATTCATTATTAATGGATTTTCTGAGTTTTTAGTGGATTTTAGATATAAAAAATTATGTTGAATAATTATTACCTAGGTTAGAGATAAACTAGTGTTTATTTTGAACTCTCTACTGCTATGTTGATGAGTGAACCGTTTCCCCTATGAGGGAATGTTGATACGGATGCAGCATCGACTAATGAAGCGACAGTGATAAAAGGGTGAAAAGGTTTAATCTTCAAGATAGCAGTAGGAAAGTTGATTGGAATCTGTACTGCTATGTTGAAGATTAAACCCTTTCCCCCTTTTAGAGATTAAACTTGGTCAAATGAGCAAGAACAGGAAGTAACTCCTGACAAGTGAAGCTGTTTGGAGAGTGAAACAAACGTGGTAAAAGGGTGACAGGGTTTTATCTTCAACATAGCACTAGAGAGTTGATTTATTCGCGCTAGTGCTATGTTGAAGATTAAAACGTTTCCCTCTTTTTAGTTTTCAGATTGGTGAAATGAGCAAGAACAAAAGAAAACCCAAATAAACGTAGCCTTAAAAAACTATTTCTACCTTTTTTAGCCCATTTGTTTCTTTTGGTGTGCATATATATGGAAGTTTAATTATCTCTGCAATTCATCTCTTTTGTTTTAGCTATGTGTAATCATATTACCGCTTGAAGCCTGTTAATGGGATTAGTGGAATGTAAATTTTTGTGTGTTTGTTTGACATCTTTGTTTATCAATCTTGTCTAGGGATTGACATGGCTTCTACCTGAACGCTTTTCAGCTTCAGAAATCAGGCCAGAAGCAGGTTTTGTGAATCTTTGGTAACCTTTAGTTCTTCTCACTAGCTTTTACTGTAAAACCCTTGCTGTTTAGCTATTGATGTTTTGTGATCATGGAAATTTTAGGCTTTTTAGCTTTGACTGTGTTTTTTGTTGTAGAGTCTCAAAACCAGGATTCATTGTTAGCTTGGCTATCGGAAGAGTAGCTTTAGAAGTTCACAAGGTCATAATCAGCAGTTTTAGTATCTAACTGCTTGAGGTGGTCAGTTTTATATAGTTAATGAAAATGTGCCATTTTTTTAGGGCTTAGGTTTTGTTAATTCAATGTTGAAAGGGTTCATACACTGAATTTGCTTTTGTAATTCTGACAGTAAAGCTGTAAGTGTAGGATATATGTAATTATAGTACTCTATGTTTGGTTTTGCATTGTTGGTGCTGAATGTTGCTATTTTTGTTTTAGAAGTTCTAGTGACACAAGTCATATTACTGCTTGAACTTTTTTATTTAATGAAGAGTCTAACTTCTGTTTTTCTTATGTACATGTAGTCCAACGGTGATGATGGGTCTATAGCCGTTGATTACTTCACGTTTTCGTCTAGCATTGCAGAGAAGATCATATCAGCTTCTCTTGTGATAAGTCATGCAGGTATCCACACATGCTGGAATTTCTTGAATCTGAATTGCTATTTAAGATTGTTGTAAATCTTTGCATTGAGAGATGAGACCTTATTTAAGTCCTTAACATAAAATCTACAAGTCCTTAACATTAATTCTATTTTATGAAGGCTAGTTCAATGAGTCTATTAGGTCAGTAAGGCAGTTATACTGTGAATGTTTTCAGGTTCTGATTGAGTTGGTTCATTTTAAAGTTGATTTAGACAGGCCTTTCATGGTTCTGGACTACTTGTTCATAAAATACTTTTCAAAACTACATGTGCCATTTATAGGATGGTTTTGATTCTTGGTTCATGTGTATGCCATTTTAACATGGCATATTTTGTATCCCTTATATTCGATAATTAGTGCAAACTATTCTACCTTTATCCCTTGATGGCTGGTTATGTGATTTGTTCAAACAAGATTACTGTCTTTTCATAAATCTGAGAATTTGTAATTCGTTATTGACAAGTAGTTCTGCATCAAGATGCTCTATTAGGTTACTTGTGTAGACTATTCCTTGTATTTGATAGTTTGGCATTATGAATTATAGTTTGGCTACAGCCTTTTGTATTTATCTTCAATCAATTTTCGCTTTCTACAGTTTAACTGAGCTGTCCTCATATAGCTGATTGTGTGATTTTTTGGTCTGTGTTAATGATTCATATAATTCTCGGCAATGAGAAAATAGGAAGGCTGCTCTGCCACTGCCACTGCTCTTTTCTCTCTTATTTATCATCTATGTGGATTTTCTTTTTATATTTTTGCTGTTTATCATCTATGTGGGTGCAATCCTCACATTTGTGTTTGGTATGGTTTTGTTTTCTTGGTGCTTTATGTTTAGCTTTGTAAGGGTGTGTTCTTCGTCAGCTTCATGCTATCTTTATCTTGATTTGCCACTATTAAACGAGTTTCCAATCATCCTATCTTTACTATTTGCAGTAGTCCTTTATCTTTTTTTGTTTTTCTTTCACTGATGCTTAATTGTTAATAGGTGCTCTCCACACTTCTGTTGCTGCCACTGTTGAGATGCTGCCGTTATAATGCTCTTTGAAGTGTTTTTTGTAATATAATTGTATTTGAGATTGATGTTATTATTCTAATGCTGCTGTAATGTTGTTATTACAACTATTGTACATATACAAACATTCTGGCTACAATTTAGCATTAAAAAGGAAAAAAAAAAAAAAAAAAAAATTATTTTTTTGGGTGGTTATTTGCTGCGGTTTTCTAGAAAACTGCAGCAAATAAAGCTTTTTTTTGGTGGGAAATCCCACTATTTGCTTTTTGCTGCGGTTTTGACTACAACTGCAGCAAAAAGTCCATTTTTTTGCTGCGGTTGAACCGCAACAAATAATAAGCTAGTTTATTGCTGCTGCTCCAAGTGCTGCGGTTAAAAACCGCAGCAAATACCCCTAAAAAAACCGCAGCAAAAGTGGATTTTTGTACTAGTGCTGGAATTTCCTAACTACTTACTTCTTATTTTTCCAGAAAACATATTAAATTATTAAGGATTAAATTTATTAAAACTTCTAAATATGGAAAAACCAAAGTATTACCGCCACCGTGATAATGGCTAAGACATTTATCAAAGTACTACAGCAGAAGTCTTATAACCAAAACAATTTAAACCTAAACTTCAAAAAATCTCAAATTAAGAATCAACTGTAAACTTATTACACTTCGGACCCACATTAATGGCCCTTAAAACCAAACCAAAACTAATATTAAAAGTCTTTAGAAATCAAAACATCCAAAATAATTGTTAGTCTTCATAAGCAATTAAAATAAAGCTACAAAAACACATCAATTGCTCTCACTCCAGCCCATCATGAAATGACTTATGCCCCCTTGTACCAGTAGCTTTTCTTTTAATAGACAACTACTCACCACAAGTGGGTCATCATAAGGCCAAATCCAAGACAAAGCCATGCACACAAAACAAACAGTCAGCAAAGCTGAGTACATAACTACTAAAGACTTGCAACAACAATAAGAAATAAAACATGCACTCAACTTACCTCTGGCAACCTTTTATCTGTACATGGACTCAAATAATTCAATTATTATATTTAAAATTATGGATCCTGCATCGAACGGGTTTCCTCCTTTAAAATCATCGCCCTATTGGGCACCAACTTGGGAGAAACTCCAAGAAGGTATTAATATGTCACATAAAGTGACGGATATCCAGCGCATTATAATTAGAAACGAGTACAACGTCTTGTACTCTAATTAGAAGCCATAGATCATTGTTCATACGACTCTCCCCATTGTTCATACTAATGGTATATACGTTCCAAGAGTTTTGATGCAAGTCCTCTTACACTTTACGTGATTTAACAGGTTTAACAATGTTATGACTCTCATGCAAAATCACATAAAGACATGCACCAAATCAAGTAAGCAAATTTAATTATCTTCAACTTAAGGTGATTCCAAATTAATCTTATGTGTGTCCTTTAATTAAACTGAACCTCCTGTACCACACATTAACTATGAGTGGCTAATAACTTACTTTCTTCTTGACCACACATTAAACTGTGACTGGCAACATATCTAAACTAATTGCTCATAACTGCTTTTAATAATGTGAACAAAATTCACAACTACCTTTCTTGTTGATTAAGTAACTAACCAACTTAAAAATAACTTCCTTCCATGTTCAATGAACTATTGGCAAAAATAAAATAATCATAACATTCCCATTCAAGCTTATAACAATTTAACTTTCTATTTAACATGGAATGCCGTCATACTTTAAGAATGTGCTTCTAATAAACTTGCCATGCACATAAATTTATGATTCAAAACAAGCATACAAGATTTCATGTAATCAAGAATAGTTCAAGCATATATTCTAACTTATGTGTTTGTCGTACCTTGTAAAGTAACTCTGCTCCACTACAACTTCTAGAAGTGGACTGATTCAAAGTCCCCTACATAAGGAAAAACCGAAGCTAAGTTAAAACCTTGTTATCTAAATTCTACAACAACTACAACTAACTTCTACATTGGAAACTTTGTCCAAAACTTCCTTACATGGTCCCTGTTCAATTCTGTACTTCACTTTTCTTTTTCTATTGTAACATTATTTAGTTTTCGCGACTTATTTATGCTTTATAAAACCTTTTTTTATGCCACTTTAGAAAAGTGGAAAGCAATATAAAATTACTAAAACTTCTTGAAAAGCTTCAAAAACCACATAAATCAATCATACGGTGTATTACTTAATTTATATCATTAATTTATGCTAATTACATACTTTAAAAGCCTAATTATTAAATTTATAAATTCTGGACAGCATGTCAAACATGCATAAAAACACTTTTAAACTTCATAAAGCATACTAAAAATTATATGTGACTTCATAGAATTCATATGTGATCATACTAGCCTAATATGAACACTTAGAACTTACTTTAACTTGTTTTTATTAAAATTTTAGATTTATTTACTAACTTTAAAGTCTTGAAAAACTTATAAAAACATCAAAATTCCATGATAAAACTCTTCTACAATCCACTAACATAATTATGAAACCAATCTACACTTTAGAACAATTTTTCATAACCCAAAACATGATCAAAATATTTATTCAATTTAAATTCATGATTATAAATTTTGGACAGCAATTTATGTTATTTTCAAAGCCTTTAAAAATCAATCTAACTTCATTAAACCATCATAAATTCACACAACAACAATTCATGATCATAATATTGAAGTTTAAATTATAAAACTCATAAAAATTCATTACTTGCATAATTTATAAACCCTAATCTAAAATTTCATGAACAACAATTTTAATTCATGCCTTAAAACAAATTATGCTTTATTAAAACATGTTCAAAACTCATAAAATCATAATTAATCATAAGTATGAACATGAATTCGCAAGATTGCATCAAAAAGAAAGAAGTACAATTTTCTTTTGTTTTAAAGAAGTTCGAAAATATACCAAATGGGGGAAGAGGTCCGCCGCTGCCGGCGGTAGGGGTCCTGCTGGCACGGATCCCGAGGCAACCCTAAATTTTTTTTTCTTTCCGATTTTCCGAACTGCTGGTTTTTTTCTTCTTTTTTATTTCAGAAAAACTCAAGCCTTTTTTTTCTCTCTTCTCTCTAAATTTTTGAAAATCCTAATGACTATTATGAGGAGAAAATCTGAAATTTTGGGTTTTAAGGGGTATTTATAGGCCCCAAATTAGGATTTGGAAATACCCATACTAATCCCAACAAGTGGAAATTACCTTTAGGCCCTTACCTCAAAATAAATTAGGAAACCTTAATTATTTCCAATCAAGACTTATTATTTTTTATTTATTTTGTTGTTATTAATTTCTTTTTATTTAATATGCCCATTGACATATTTATGTTTTTCAATAAAAATATTAAAATTACACGAATAAAATACAAAAATACTTTATTAAAATACGTGAAAATGTGGGGTATTACAGATATGTACCCTCTAGCACTTCACTTACATTGTCCAACACTTTCACAATTGCTTTTTTCCCATCTCTTAGTTTCATAAACTTCTCATAAGTAAGATTATGAGCACTATTACCTCCACCAACATGCTTCTCAAATTTATCTGGCCTCTAAACCCTCCATTCACAAATGCATCAACCCCATTTTGAAGTTCAACATCACACTTGAACAAGAAGCAAACATAACAATATGCTGCATCCTTTTCAACACTATACCGGAGCCAATCCCTCTTTTTGAACCAAGTAACATTAAAATGACGGTTACACCCAAACATGTCTCTTTGAGGAAATTCATGTGTTTTTGGTTGACAAGGTCTCCTAAGAATGTAATTTCTTCTCACCGGATAACAGGACTCCTTTCATTTGAAGAATAATCTATTATATTTTTTTCTCAAACCCGGATCATGGGGAAGAAGCTCAACATCATATACTCTATCATCATTCTCTAATGGTATGTCTTCACGTTGAGTAGAGGTAAATGAAGGAGAGTCATTACTTTCCTAAGGCACGTTTGTACTAGGAAGAGTCTCATTTTTTTCGGGTGAAGAATTAGAAGAAGGTCCTTGAAATTGCAATATTTTAGGCATGAAGTGTCAAAGTTATGTTCTCATTGCCTTAGACTTGTTTGAATTAGGTGTTGACATTAGATAAATAAATATGAGTATATATTTATATGAATCAAGTATGAACACAAAGTTTGAGGCTTGTCATATTTATCAAATTGTTTAACTAATTAACTTAAATTATTTAATTCAACAACAACATATAATTCATTTGTCATCCATTTCTTGCACTTCAATTAATCAAATATATAACCAAATAAACTTCAAGTAATCATTAATCAACTAAACAATATATCAAATAACTAAATAATAAACACAAAGGAAGGGACTTTATAATTAATTTTACATATATAACTAAATAACTAAATCAAATAATCAATACTCATGAAGCATCCAAATTAATCAACAACGCATAAATTTGAAAATTCAAATAAAAAATTTAATTTAGGGTTTAAAAGTTACAAAGTATAAATTGGATGAACAATTGAAGAGGGCAACCTAGACGTCGGGCCAGTCGGCGGACAACTTGGGGCAGTAGTTCGGTAATCCAGCACGGCGGCACTCCGGTAGTCGCACGGTCAATTGGTGCCTTGGTGTTGTACTGTTGTAATGTTTCTTGAGTTTTAAGGAATTTACTTTCTTTCTCTCTTTTTTCTTATACTGTTCAATTTCACGTGTTTGTGTTTGATTATTTTTTTTTTTGCTACTTTTATCTTTCTTTGATTTTTTTTAAAATGTGGGGTTGCACGGGCCCACCCATGCCCCTGATTGAGTCCTCTCCTAATTTAACCGGATTCCTTTCATTTGAAGAATAATAATCCATTATATTTTTTCTCAAACCCGGATCATGGGGAAGAAGCTCAACATCATATACTCTATCATCATTCTTTAACGGTTATCTTCACGTTCAGTAGAGGTAAACAAAGGGGAGTCATTACTTTTGTAAGACACATTTGTACTAGGAGGAGTCTCACATTGTGCGGGTTAAGAACTAGAAGATGGTCCTTGTGATTGCGATCTTTTAGCCATGAAGTGTCGAATAAAGTTTCCTAATTAGATAAAAAAAAAAATTTATGAATCAAGTATGAACACAAAGTTTGAGACTTTATCCTATTAACTTAAATTCAATTCAACAACATGTAATTCATTCATTCGTTTCTTACACTTTAGTTAATCAAATATATAACTAAAACAACAATCAAGTAATCATTAATCAACTGAATAATATTAAATAACTAAATAATAAACAGAAAGTTAGGGACTTTGTAATTTATTTTACATATATAACTAAATAACTAAATCAAACAATAAATACTCAAGAAGGATCCAAATTAATCAACAATACATAAACTTAAAAATTCAAATCAAAAATTAAATCTAGGTATTATAAATTACAAAGTATAAATTAGATGAAGGATTAAAGAGGGCAACTTAAACGACTAGTCCGCCGGCAGCCGACTTGGGGCGGCGATTCGGTATTTCGGCACGGCGGTACGTCGATAGTCGCAAACTCAGTCGGTCCCTAACCGATGTACTGTTGTAATGATGTTTGAGTTTTGATATTTGAGTTTTTGGGATTTTACTTTTGTTCTCTCTCTCTCTAGCCCTTCTTTTACTTGTCAGTTTCACGTGTTTATGATTGATTTTTTTTACATGTGGGGGTACATGGGCCCAACCATGCCTCTTGTTGGGTCCGACCCTGACGTGATTCCTTTCATTTGAAGAATGATCCATTATACTACCTCCATAATCGATTACTTGCAACAAAGGTTCACAAAAAAATACCCCTTTGTTGCAAGTAATCGATTACGAAGGTAGCGCTTTTTTCTCAAACCCGGATCATGGGGAAGAAGCTCAACTTCATATACTCTATCATCATTCTCTAATGGTATATCTTTACTTTGAGTAGAGGTAAATGAAGGGGATTCAGTACTTTCATTAGACACATTTGTACTAGGAGGTGTCTCACTTTGTTTGGGTGAATAGAACAAGGTCCTTGAGATTGCAATCTTCTAGCCATGGAGTGTCGAAGATAGGATTGTGTTCTCATTGTCTTAGACTTGTTTAAATTAGGTGTTGATATTTCCTAATTAGATAAGTAAATATGATTAAATATTTATATAAATCAAGTACGAACACAAAGTTTTAGACTTTATCATATATATCAAATTGTTTAACCAATTAACTTAAATTCAATTCAACAACAACATATGATTTATTCATTTGTTTCTTACACTTCAATTAATCACATGTATATAAATAAATCAACTTCAAGTAATCATTAATCAACTAAATAATTTATCAAATAACTAAATAATGAATACAATGTTAGGGACCTTATACTTTATTTTACATGTATAACTAAATAACTAAATCAAATAATCAATACTAAAGAAGCATCCAAATCAAACAACAATAAACAAATTTCAAAATTCAAATAAAAAATTTAATTTAGGGTTAAAAAATTACAAATTATAAATTAGATGAAGGATTGAAGAGGGAAACCTGAAAGACGGTTCTGTTGGCGGCCGACTTGGGGCAGCACTTCAGTAGTATGGCACGGCGACACTCCAGTAGTCGCATGGTCAGTCGGTGCCTCGGTGACGTACTATTGTAATGTTGTTTCAATTTTGAGATTTGAGTTTTGGGTAATTTACTTTATTTTTCTTTCTTTTAGTTGTCATTTTCATGTGCTTCTCTTCGATTTTTCTATTTTTCTTCTTTTTTTTTGTACTTTTCTCTTTCTCTGATTTTTTTAATTGTGGGGGTGCACAGGCCCAGCCAATCTCCGTGTGTCAGAAGAGTTCTTGAGTTGGTCGGAGCTAGGATTACGGGAACGCCCGATGCAAGACATGAAAATGGGCCCTTGGAACACTATCGAATAATATAAAGGAGCTGAGTAACTTTATCAAGCAAAAAGTCACTTTCATAGTATTCATTTTAACGTCCAAATTGATATATTCGAATCATTTATTAATCATGAAACAAAAACACAAATAATTTAAGTAAAGACTTAAAATTATTAAGACTGCAGGGAGAGATTAGGTAGAGCACCCAATGGAACTCTTTAACAAACTTTGATGATTCTTGTGGAACAAATGGACTAAGAGCATGTTTATTGTTGGGGATTGTTATCTCCTTTCCCATTTTCTCTCTCCTTCTGACACATCAAAATCTCTTTCCTTCACATCATTACCCACTATCCTCATCCTTTTCCTTATCCTTCTCCTTTTATTTTCTTACATCAATGAGGATCCTTTCCCATTTACTTAATCCTACTTTTACATAAGTAATTCTATACACAGCCTTTATATTAGGGCTAAGTATAAGCGTTATATATATTTCTATAAATTGTAATAATTCATGAAACTCAACAAAAATCACATAAACATCTATGTACTTAATGCTTAAATGGAAAAATAATATATATTTTAATCACCATATTCATAACCCTTAGTGCTACAAATAGCATTTTCCTTTGTTTTTTTAGAAAAATTACTAACCATGGCTAAAACATTACCATTACTAATATTAGGAGCCCTAAATAATAGCTAAGATTCCCTTAGAACGGCACAAGAGCCAATGTTTCTTTTCTTTTGTAAGAGGATTCAACTCATTCCTTTTGATCCTCTTACAAAATAAAGCATTCATGAGGATCCTTTTACCAAGCTAAAAGGAGGGTCAAAAGGATAATAATGCTATCCAATGTTCATGCTCTAATGGCCTGTTCTTATTAACTGAAAACTACTGAATTGAATTGAACTAATTAGAGTTGAACTTAACCTAACAGAAGTAATTGGAACTGAAATGTATTGAACTGTATTGAAAACTTTTAGTATGGAATAATGATTTTTACTATGGATTAGTAATGCCCTAATAATAATGATGATTCTAATTTACTAACAATTATGAAACATAAGAAAATTTCGTGAATGGTAATTTTTGTGAAAGGTAATCTACTTTTATGGTATTTTCATATATGTTATTTTCATATTTTGGTGAATGATAACACCACTTATGTTTTTGTTTCATAATAGTATTTGCTTCACAAGTCCTCTTCTGTGTTCTAAAACCCGGTGGACTTGTAGCTTTGAGCCCAAATTGGTTTAGATCTTGTAAAGTTCCCTCGAAAGCTCTGAGTTACGACTAGTATTCGTAGTAACCCATGTCGATATTTCGCTCAAGGGGAATGTATCTGTTTCCGAATACTAGCTCATTTTTCCCCTACCACCATAATCCCTTCATAGTAGTGACGAAAAACAATACTCCATTAAAGTCATTAGTGGTCCAAGTGTCCAGATACTTGATCCGGTTCAAAACCCATTTTTTAATTGGAATAGTCTCCTGGTTCTTGGTATTGATCCTGAGATGGATACCTTTAGAAATGCATCACTATATCACAATCCCTTAGCACATGTGTTGTCGTCTCAAGGACTCCTTCCTCCTTAAATGTAATCCCCCGCATTTTTGAGACTTTAAGGGTGTGTTCTCTTTAAAAAATTGGGTTGGAATGGAACGGAATGGTATATAATGAAATGGGTTAGAATGGATTTCTGGGATATACAGTTTAATATATAGTTATAGTATAAGATCTATGAAAATAATCCGAACTTTGGACGGTAATCTAATAAAAGATCTAACTTTTGTTTTTTTTACTTTTCGACCTAACTTTGGAGCAAACTTACTAGTTTTGGACCATATTAAATGTTTGCCTGCAAAATTAGGTAAAATCTATTAATTAGCCGGTACAATAGTATTATGGTTATTTTTAGCATTTTTGTTGTTAACTCTGCTTTGAATTTCCTCACTCCTGTAGTTTTGCTTTCTTCTTTCTTTCTCACTTGCTCTTTCTCTTTCTCTTTCCTATGAGGTGTTTCTGATTCCTCAATTGAAAATCCCTCAACATGATTAATTGCTATAAAAAGAAGATAGAGAAAGGGAGAGACCACATGATATGTTATCAAGAACCACAAGGTATGGTTGTGCACAGATTTCACACAAAGCCATTGATGCAAGGATGTTAGTCCTATACAAAGATTACTAAGCTAATATTATAGAACAAAGTGCAAGTATGGAAAAAGGCACAAAAAAGATTTTTTTTTTTTGTCCTTATTACGTAGGAAAATGGCATAATGCCTCAAGTATATGAAACCCCAAATGAAACATCAAGGAAATGTGGACTAAGGCACAACTTTGTTTTCACATCTTCCTCACCAACGACCACCTTCATCGCAGCAACACCACCACCGCCACAGCTATAACTTTCACCTTCAACCTTAGACTGTTGCCTTCACCACGACCATTTGACCACCTTCACTGACTTCTTTTTCACCATCTTCACTAGCATTTTAACCACCTTCATCGTCTTTTTACAAAGTGCACTGCCATCTTTCACCACCTAAGGCAAAACCTAATTCAAAAGGTGCCTTTTCACCATCGTTGTTCAACCATCATCGATTCTCCACCACTATTCACAACCTTAATCAAACTGTCATACGTACACGAATCCAACCCAATTTCGCCACCATTCGTTTGTTGGTTGTGTGGTGGTTCGAATTACGATTTCACCTGCTAGTTGACTGGCGATCAGGGTAGTGATGGTTGGAGGATAGTGGCCAGATGTGGGTACCGAGTTGGTTGATCTGGTTGGTGTTGGAATTGGGTGTGATTAGTGGTTGCAATTTTTATAACATATAAACTTAATTAAAAGATTTAAAAATAGGAAAAGAAAAAAAATGATATAAGTTACCAGATAATTAGGTTACTCGTAAGTTAGTCCAAACACAAGAAATATGCTTCAAAGTTGGGTCCAAATATGAAAAAACAAAAATTGGGTCTTTTATTAAATTACCATCCGAAGTTCAGCTTATTTTCATAAATTTTTCCTATAATATATAGTTTAACTAATTGAAAAAATTAAGCTTTATTATATTCATTTAAAAGGTTTTATGAGGTTTTAAATAAATAATTTTTGCGAGGTTTTATTCGAAAATTAATATTTATTTCCAAAGAGGTTTTGTATATTTATATTAATTTCTATAACAAAAATAATTCTGGGCTTTGTGACCAATTTTGGACATTGTAGTCCATTTTTGCTGATTTTCGGAAAAAAGGGGCTAGGCCTTTTCAATAACATAAATTATTTTTATGATTTAATTAAACTAAATATTTTGTAAATTTTTTTTCGTCGCTAATACAAAATTCCGTCGCAAAAATCAATTGGTCATTTGATTTGGTTTGTAACTTTTTTGTGACGGAATGTTGTATTTGCGACGGAATTTTGTATTTGCGACGGGCTGCAGGTGGCGGTGGTGGAGGTGGTGGTCCTCTACCCTGTCCTTCTCCTTCGGTAGCCATTTCGACCTCTAAATACCCTTCAAACAACGGGTTGAAGGTGAACTCGAAAAACTAAGACAAATCAGAAACAGTTTCCTCCACGGATCGGGGAAGAAAAATTTGTCGTCTTGTCTCAACTGCTTCAAAAATACTTGCTCGGGCTCAGGGAAAATGAAAATGTCATGCTCGTGGCCGTTTTGCATAAAACTATAAACCTGCACACAATGGAAACTCTGAGCAAAGATAAGAAACTGCCCCAAAGAACTGAATAGTTCTTTGAGACTAAGAAAAATAAAAAGAAAACAGTATAAACCCGACTAACAGAAATAAAAATTGTCTCCCCGGCAACGACGCCAAAATTTGATGAGGCTATCGCACACCTATCAAAAATAAACCAAACAACTCTAACTAATGTAGCTAGGGAAGTAAGGATCGAATCCTCAGGGAAGCAATTGAAATCTATTAGTTCTAAAAAGTTTAAACCGTGTAAAGGGCCTTGGTTGAGAAATGTTGATTAAATAAACGACTACTGATTAGCTACTAATCAATTACGGGAAATGACGAAGATTAAAACCAACACTAGTGGAAAAAATGGTTTTTGCTGCGTCACATTTGCTGCGGTTTTTGTGATTTTTCAAGAACCGCAGCAAATAGTTATCTATGATACTGTTATGTAAATGTATTTGCTGCGGTTCAAAAGAAACCGCAGCAAATAAGTTATTTGCTGCGGTTATATAACTTATTTGCTACGGTTATAACCGCAGCAAATAACCCAATGAACATAATAAGCAGCCCAAGCCCAATTCACCGCCACATATATATAAGATACATTAACCTAATTTCACTCTCTCCTTCCTAACCCTAACACCTCCTCTCTCCTTCCTCATCCCGTCTCCACTTCACTTCCTCTCTCATTCACCACTTCACTTCCTCTCTCATTCTCGAGTTGGCTTCCTCTCTCATTCTCCATTTCACTTCCTCTCTTATTCCCAATTTTGAAGGTATAAATCTCTCTATTTTTCCGGTTTTATTTTATTTTTCTTTTGAATTTGTGTTCTTTTTTTATTCGATTTTCTTTTTAATTTGAAGATCGTTTTTTTGATTCATTGTTGCTGAAGATCGATTTCTTTGATTCGTTGTTGCTGAAGATCGATTTCTTTTTAATAGCACTTGCTTTTTTTTATCGATTTATGTTTTTGGAATTTAAGTTTTGTTTATTTGATTAGATTTTTTTTAATTCTCATTTTTTTTTTCTGCTAGTGGTCGAAGATCCGTTTGTTGGAAGCCACTTTTCGATGACTGTGAAGGATTGAACAAAGTTGTGAAGGTGAGTTAATAATTTACTTTGATTTAGGGTTTTGGTTTGTTGTCTGAACTTTTGGGTTGGTTTGAGTTCGTGTTTTTGGATAGAATTCGTGTGTTTTGATTTTAGTCCATTCAGTTGTACACTTAATTATGTTGGGGCATTACAATTGACTATACATGGTCCAAAGTTTGAATGTTATGCTGTAACTGGTAGTTTAGTGCCAGGTGGTTTCTCTTGGTGTTTATGCTCCTGCGTTTCTTATTTGAATCTTAAAATGCTGCTTTTTCCCCCCTCTTTTTTGCAGTTAGAGAGTCTACCTACGATGGTAGCAGGGGTTTGTTCCGACAACAATCAATTGCAGTTGGAAGCCACTACCCAGTTCCGTAAATTGCTTTCAATAGGTATTGATGTTATACTTTGGGTGTAAATTTGAGAAGTCTAACTCTTTTGACTTAATGAATGGTATTCATTTCTGTAGAGAGAAGCCCACCAATTGAGGAAGTCATCCAAGCTGGAGTTGTTCCCCGCTTTGTGGAGTTTCTTCAGAGGGAGGATTTTCCTCAGCTGCAGGTCTCTTTTCCTAATGCATCTGTTGTGTCATTGTTTCTAGTTGTTTTTGGCACCTCCTCATATAGGCTGCTCATTTACCGAAATGTTGGATTATGTTGTGTAGTTTGAGGCTGCATGGGCGTTGACAAACATTGCGTCAGGGACTTCAGAGAATACCAAGGTGGTAATTGATCATGGGGCTGTTCCAATTTTTGTGAAGCTACTTGCTTCTCCCAGTGATGATGTCCGTGAGCAGGTCTGACAGGATATTGTTGACCTTTTTCTCTAATGATCATGCCCTGACTGGTAGGGTGTAAAACAATTTAAAGTGAAAATGGTTTTCGGTTTTCCACGAAAAACCTTTTACAATGGAAATTCATCTTCATGAAAGTTTACAGTTTTTTGGTAGTATGGAAAATATTGCTTCTTTATAAGCATTTTCCGTTGTTTGGATGAACTGAAAATCAACTAAGTCAATCTCGAGGGTTCTTTTTTTCTTTCTTTATTTCCCCCAATTTTGGGGAAAATGATTTCAATAGGGTGTAAAATGAATTTTCATCCCAAGTTTCACATCCTGTGTTTTACTAATTTACTTCAAGCCAATTAATGTAAAATGGGGACCTGATAACATTTTACACCTTACCAAACGGAGTAATATTGTGAGCTGCTAATTCTTCTCTTCTCTGACTTTTTTTGAAAAATGCAGGCAGTTTGGGCATTAGGAAATGTTGCTGGTGACTCTCCTAGATGTCGGGATCTGGTTCTTAGCAGCGGTGCGCTAATTCCTCTGCTTGCCCAGCTGAATGAGCATTCCAAGCTGTCCATGCTAAGAAATGCTACATGGACTTTGTCCAATTTTTGTAGAGGAAAGCCACAACCTCCTTTTGAACAGGTTGGTGTCATTGTTTAGATCTCTATCGTTGTTTACTGAATAAGAATATTTAGGTGAAACTTTACACTTTGATTTTTGATAGGTAAAACCAGCTCTTCCTGCCCTTGAGCGACTTGTTCATTCAAATGACGAAGAAGTGTTGACAGATGCATGCTGGGCACTATCATACCTATCTGACGGACCAAATGACAAAATTCAAGCTGTGATTGAGGCAGGTGTATGCCCACGATTGGTTGAGCTCCTCATGTATGTACTGTTGCTATCTGTTATGTTTACAGGAAACACGTTTTGCTTTGTGCTTTTATTTACTTTTTTTGGGCTCTTTGTGTAGGCACCCAGCGCCATCAGTTCTGATTCCTGCTCTCCGCACAGTTGGGAATATCGTCACTGGAGATGACGTCCAGACACAGGTTAAATGTTGTCCCGTTCCCTTTAATTTTCTTTGTGTGACTGGTGCATTTGACGTCTGTTTTGTTGAATAAGGCCAACAGCTTGATGAACTTCAGTCCTTTATACACATTGACATGATAATGCATAGATTCCTCTGTTTTCCCCTTATTTTAGTAATGTTTTCCTGCTAAGTGTGTACATCTTTATTATGGATTCGCATCAGTGTGCTTTTGGATATGTTTGAAAGAAAACTAAGATTAGTTTATTTGCTTGAAATTTTGCAATTCACAAGAATTAATCTAGTCATGAGTGCTTTTGGGTTTTGGCATTGTTGTTTAAGGTTTGTTGCATTGTTGGGGACTACTTTAGGAGTATGAAGTGATTTTGGTTAACAAATAGTCGGAGCAGTTGGTTAAGAAATTTTAATACATATTCTGATTGATCTTTGTGGAGGTAAAAGCCTTGGAATGTACATCTTTGGCTGGAATGTACATCTTTGGCTGGTTAATATTTTTTTTTTATTTTTTTGGGTGGTTATTTGCTGCGGTTTTCTAAAAAACCGCAGCAAATAAAGCTTTTTTTTTGGTGGGAAATCCCACTATTTGCTGCGGTTCTTTGTAAAACCGCAGCAAATAGTGGGATTTCCCACCAAAAAAAAAAGCATTATTTGCTGCGGTTTTGACTACAACCGCAGCAAAAAGTCCATTTTTTTGCTGCGGTTGAACCGCAGCAAATAATACGCTAGTTTATTGCTGCTGCTCCAAGTGCTGCGGTTAAAAACCGCAGCAAATACCCCTAAAAAAACCGCAGCAAAATTGGATTTTTGTACTAGTGCAATAAATTAAAGTCTAGGGTTATTCGGGTCACCAAGAACAACTAATGGATTCACTAACGAAGATCGTTCAATCTCACAATTATCATCAAATTAGGGCTCACTAATTCTCTCGAACCTAGACTCCCTCAAAACTCATCTAGCGGCTCTCGCTCATGGCTAGACTAATTCCGCCTATTATTCAGTGGTCTTATTGTGGTATTTTTACCTCTCGGCATCAAATTCGACAATTATCAAAATTACAACTAAATCTGCGCACAATTCAATTGTAAACAAAAAGGCCAATAATAAGAATTTGACTACTAATTGTGGAATTGAAACAATCTAAGTTAATTAGTCCATTAATTACTCAAGGGTTTCCCTAACCCTAGAAAATTGATTACTCACTCATGAACATGGAAATCAAATCAATGATAATCATAAAATTCATAGTTAAATTCATGAAATAATTAACAATTAAACTAATTAAGATTAACAAATAAACTAAATTAATTAAACTAATGAAACTAAAAAGCATAAATTAAACTAAGCAAAAAGAATAAAAGTAAAAAAGAAATACCAAATTGAAAAACTTGAATTGAATTGAAATTAATTGTTGAGAACAAACCCTAATTCCTAATCTAATTTTTGAGAGAGAAAAAGTGCTTAATTAAAACTAAAGAGAGTAATTCTAAATTATGAAAACCCTAAAGTGTTTTTTCCTAGAGAGTCGTGCCCTTCCTCCCCCAAAATTGGGCTTACAAAGATAAATTACGAAGAAAATAGAAGAAACAAAAATTACGGAAAAACCGCTGATGCGGGCGCATAGGAGTTCTGTGCGCCCGCATCAACCCTTCAGAAGCTCTCTTCAGGCTGACGTTGAATAAAATGCGGGCGTATAGGCTTTTTATGCGGGCGCATTGAAGCTCCAGAACTGTTCTTTTGCTTCTTTTCTTCTTATTTCTTCATGGCCTGTTTCCATAATTCTTTGGCACACATTCCCATGCACATATCAAATTTGTTCCGTCCAAGCTTCCTAGCTTCCTTCCAAGCTCGGTTCCCGCTCCTGAAAATACAAAGCATACCAAAACCGAGCATAACAACCGCAAATAATAAAATCAACCCATAAAGCTCTAAAATCACCGGAAATCAATCAAACTTGGCGAAACACTTCAAATTAGCTAAAGAACACTAAATGAGATAAAATCAAGCCAAAATCACAACTATTAGGCATAAAATTGGCCCGAAACAAGGGGGAAAAACACAATAAAAACCGCACATATCAGTAAGGTGAAAGTTGGAAAGTTTGGCTATTTTGAGGAGGTAAACCTAAGTGAAGCATTTACAACTCAATAACGAACTTTCGCAAACTTTTAACAATGAATGAAAATCTCAACACAACAAAACTCGATCTTTCACTATAATCTAATGATCATGAAGAATAGAAGTGGAAAAATCGACTTAAAGACCCATTTTGTAACTCAAATAACCGTCCTAAAAGGAATAGAACAATATAGACATATGACTTTTCATCAGTTTAAAAGATAATCTTTAAAGAAATGATGACGAAAAGCCATTTACTCACTTCAAATGAATCGAACAAGAACCAACTTTTTATTGCTAACTAAGCTTATTTACAAAAGCCTTGAAGTTTTATTTATTTTTTTTTTTTTTCAATTCCACTACACATCTCTGTTTTTTTTTTAATAGAACGAATTTATACAAGAGGACAAGAATGACGACATGCTTCACTAACTACATAGGGTGACAACGGTTGTAGGCCGAGTTTCATATGTGGGTTGGTGAACAAGGGTCAAAGCACAAAGAAAGGGAACAAATAATATGTACATATGTGGAAATAAAAGAAAAGAAACAAAGCTAAGAAGAGTTGGATTCTAAAACAAAATATACAAAATGAGGGCCATTTTCATATAACCGAGAGCAAAGTAGGCACGATTCCCAAAGTCACAAGGCAAATTCTCGATCTAGGTATCCACAACAAGGCAATTATCAACCGCTCTATAAAGAAAATGAGACCAAGGTGATGGTCTAAATATGCATGAAGGCTCAAAATCTCACCAAGGTTCAAAGACGATCATTCATGCGGTGTTTTGACAGAGTCAAAAGAGTTGAGAAACCGATATTCGCTATACAAGTTCAAACAATTATCTAACATGGTCTAATTACTAAAGAAGTCAAAACTCAAGAACTACCTTTCTAAAGTGTTTTTAGGATTTGAAGCTCATGAGAAAGGAAAAGTCTAAGCTAATAGTCACTTTTCACATCATACAGATCTAATCCTAAAACTAACCAAAAAGAAAAATATTTTTGGACTTTTCGTTTTAAATGCATGGGTAAAAAAAATAGATGCTCTAAACGTAAACTAAGGAAAATAATAAATGAAAATAAACTACAAAAATAAACTACATGTTGTACACTAAAAGTTAAAATGCATTTGGATTTTAAGGGAAGAAGGGTAAAGAATGAATATGTAATACCCCACATTTTTACGTATTTAAACAAAGTATTTTTGTATTTCATATGTATAACCTGCGTATTTATTCGTATAATTTTAGTATTTTTATTGAAAATTATGTTCAATAAAGGTATTAAATAAAAAGAAATTAACAAAAATATAGTAAATAATAAAGTTTCGGTTAAAAGTATTATTTGTGTTCTTAAATAGTAATTTTTATGATTAAAAATATTTTAAAAACTTCTAAAAATAGTTTTGTAAGGTTTCCTAATTTACTTAGGAGTGTTTATGGGCCCCGCCAAAATCCTACTTTGAGGCCTATAAATACCCTACAAAACCTAAAATTTCAAATTTTACTGATCATACTAGTCAATTAGGATTCCAAAAATTTTGAGAGAGAAAAAAAAACTTTTGAGATCCGAAAAAAAAGAAAAAGGAAGTCGAAATTTCGAAGAAGAAAAAAAAATTTGGAGCCTTGGGATCTGTGCCCAGCCGGACCCCACCGCCGACCATAGCACCACCGCGGCAGCCGCCGCTGCACCGCCAGACCTCCTCCCCGTTTGGTGTAATTTTCGAACCTTTTATATATACAAAAAAATTCTACTTCTTTATTTTTGATTCCATCTTACAAGTTTATGATTATAATTGTATGTACTCATGTTTTTTATATATAAGTTTAATCATGTTTTGATATGGGTATGAATTGTTTTAAGGCATGAATTAAAATTGTTGTTCATGAAATTATAAATTAGGGTTTGAAAATTTATAAAGTTATGATTTTTATGAATTTTATGTTCTAAACTTCGATAGTATGATCATAAATTATTGTTGGTTAGATTTATGATGTTGTTATTAAGTTTAGATTGATTTTAAGGGTTTTAGACTTGTTTTACAAAGCTGTCAAAATTTTATGATAATGAATTTGAGTTGCATAAATATTATAAACATGTTTAATCATATGAAAAATTGTTCTAAAGCCTAGAATGACTTCATAAACATGTTAGTATATCGTAGAAGTGTTTTGACATGAAATCATGATGTTTTCATGAGTTTTTCATGACTTTAAAGTTAAGAAATAAATCTGAAGTTTTAATAAAAACAAGTTAAATTGAGTTTAAAGTGCTCAAATTGCACTAGTATGATCATACATCAATTCTATGATGAAGTATATAAATTTTAGTACCTTTTATGATGTTTAAGAGTGGTTTTAAGCATGTTTAACATGTTGTCAAGATTTTATAAATTAATTAAATAGCCTTTTAAAGTATGTAAATAGCATAAATTGATCATGTAAGTAAGGTAATACATTATATGATCGATTTGTGTCATTATCGGATGTTTTCAAGGAGTTTTGATAAGTTTAGATTGTTGTCCACTTTTCTAAAGTGGCATGAAAATTTTATTAAGGTTTTATAAAGTATAATTAAGTCCCGAAAACTAAGTAGAATTGCAGTACAGAAGAAAATTGAGGTATGGAATTGAATAGAGACCAAATGAGGAATGTTTTGGACAAAGTTTCCAAATTTAGAAGTTGGTTAAGGTTGTTGTAGAATTTAGTCAAAAAGGTTTTTAATTTAGCTCGGTTTTCCTTGTGTAGGAGACTTTGATTTAGTCCACTTCTAGAGTTGTGGCGGAGCACAGCTATTTTACAAGGTACGTAAGTACTAAAGGCAAACATAGGAGTTTAGAATGCATGCTTGAGAAATTCTGGTTTATATGAATCTTGTATGCTTGTTTTGGAACAAGAATTTATATGCATGACAAGTTGTTAGTAGCAATTTTCTAATGTTAATGACATTCCATGTTAAATAGAAAGCTTAACTTTTCATAAGCGTGAGTTGGAATATTCTGATGAGTATAGTCTGGCCAACAGTTTTATGAATAAAGGCATAAGATAATTGTTAAAGTTGATTAGATATGTAATCAACAAGAAAAGTAGTAGTGAATTTGTTCACATGATTAATAGAAGTAATGAGCAATTGTTTATGCATATAATACCACTCACAGTTTAATGTGTGGTCAAGAAGAAAGTAAGTTATAATACCACTCACAGTTAATGTGTNAATGTGTGGTCAAAAAGAAATTAAGTTGTTAGCCACTCACAGTTAATGTGTGGTACAGGAGGTTCAGTTTAATTAAACGACTCATATAAGTTGATTTGGAATCACCTTAAAGTAAAGATAATGAATATAGTTGCTTGATTATATGCATGTCTCTATGTGATGTTGCATGAGTGTCATAACAATGTTAAACCTGTTAAATCACGTAAAGTGTAAGAGGATTCGCACCAAAACTCTTGAAACGTATATACCTTGAGTATAACAAAGGGGGGAATCATATGGAACAGTGATCTATGACTTCTAATTGGAGTACAAGACGTTGTACTCTTTTATATTATAAATGTGTTGGATATCCGTCACCTCGTGTGACATAGGTAATACCTTCTTGGAGTTGCTCTCAAGTAGGTGCCCAATAGGGCGATTTTAGAGGAAAGGAAACCCGTTCGATGCTGAATCCAAAAGTTAAATATAATAATAATTTTATTTGAGTCCATGTACAGGTAAGAAGGTTGTCAAAGGTAAGTTGAGTGCATGTTTGATTTCCTTTTGTTATTGCATGGTCTTTAGTATTTATGTACTCAGCTTTGCTGACTATTTGCTTTGTGTGCATGGCTTTGTCTTGGACTTGACCCTACGATGTCCCACTTGTGGTGAGTAGTTGTCTAGAAAAAGGAAAGATGCAGGTACAAGTGGGCATAAGTCATTTCATGATGGGATGGAGTGAGAGCGCTTGATGTGGTTGTAGTTTTACCTTATTTCATTTGCTTTCAGAGACTAACGTTTATTTGATTGATGGGATTTTGAAAGACTTCTGATTATTAATTTTGGTTTGGTTTTAAATGGCCATTAATATGGTTCCGAAGTGCAATAAAGTTAAAGTTGATTCTATTTTAAAGTTGTTTGAAGTTTAGTTTTAAATTGTTTTGGTTTTAAAGACTTCCGCTGTAGTACTTGATAAAAGCCTTAGCCGTTATCACGGTGGCGGTAATACTTTGGTTTTTCCATATATAGTAGTTTAATAAATGTTACATCTAATAGTTTAACATGTTTTCCGGAAAAATTAGGAAGTAGAAAGTTAAGGAAAATCCAGGGTGTTACAAAGTGGTTAACAGAGCCTAGATTTTGAAATAAAATGGGTTTTATTTTTGGGGGTACCCTAAGTTTTACTTTTGGAAAGAGAAATTTCTTTAATCGGAAACTTTTGAAAATGGAAACTTTCTAAAAATAGTGATTTCCTAAAATGGTAAATTTTGAAAAATAAATTATGTGTGTAGGTATGCAAGGAATTCAGGTATGTATTATTTGTTATCGCTTTAATACCATGTGGTGAGCTTGGGTAGGAAGTTTGGGCATGTAGGATAGACTTTGTTTTTGTTCTTTCATGCTTTGAAGTTTATAATCAAGGTGATGCTTATGTGGATAGTTGGGTGTAAACAAAATTGTATGTTAGCCACAAGACTTTCTTTTTGCAGAACTGTTAGTTGTTTGTTTTGTTCTTTTGGGAAGGATGGACCATTAGTTTTAAGTTTTGTGCAGGATGACGCGTAATATACCTAGTAAGTATACTCAAATGGGGAAATTGGAGAAGAAAGATTATGAAAATGGGGAAATTGGAGAAGAAAGATTATGAAAGTCCACCTCAATATGTTTGGAAGATCCGGTTCTACTGTTGGTACATGAGTACGGTGTTGAAGTTACCACAATGGGATCAACCTGACGAAGTAGCCGCTTTAATTGTTAGGTGTTTACCCGACCGACCACCCTATTTAGAAATTAAGGTGAAGTTTAGTGACTTTCATTTTATTGGAGGCCTTCCGAACTATGCTAAGTATAAGGATGTCGTTGGTCAATGAGGTTGTGACTGGAGGTTCTTGGAGGGGTACATTGCTAAGAAGGAAGAGGAGTATCAACAAATGAATGCAAATAAGGAGACCCCACCCGCACCAAGCCCAACAGATAGTCAATGGAGTGAAGACCAAAGGGAAGAGGAGACTCCTACAGGTTCGAAGACTGGTGAATCCAAGGATAGTTCATGCTATGAAATTGAGGACCCAAACCCGGTAATCCCGATATATGTTGACTTGATAACGGACTCTGAAGAAGAGGAAGAAGAATCAGATCCTGAAGAAGTCATGGAAGGAGGAAGAGAGGAAACAGAGGAAGAAATGGGGGATGATACTAAGGATGACCCAGAATTCGTACCGAAGAAATATGTTATGCCGAAAGACAAGAAGGACAATGCTAATATGTAGAGACCTTGTTTAGAAGTAGTTAACTATTTATGTCTACTGTTTTAATGCCTAGTTGGACACTATAATTTATTGTTTATATTAGTTTGAATAAGTGGCAGTGAGCCATAAGAAGTAATTGGAGAAGTTGAGTAATAAAATGATTTTATGATTAAAGCCTTAATTAGAATAGAACCAAGGGAATTATTTTTATTTCTTATATGCTTTATTCTTATTCTAATGGTTCTGTAAACAATCAAGACAAAGTGAATCATTCACTCTAAAAGAATGAAATTTCTTTTATGAGATGAAATGAAAAAGTGTTTTATGATTTAAATCTCTGTGTCCTAACTTATAGATAGACTTAATTTAATACAAAGGTCTTTCCTCTAAAGGAGAAATAGAATGGCTGAACGTAACAACAATTAGCTGAATGAGGTAGTAAGGCAATTAGCTACTGTAGCTGAACAGTTAGCTGCCAGAGGAAATGGAAGTGGTAGTGACCCTGCTGGAGAACTCTTCAAGAAAATTTCTCAAAGCAAGCCACCCACTTACCAACGAGAGCATAATCCAACTGTTCTAGAGGGATGGTTGAGAGAATTCAATAAATTGTTTGGGGCAGTTGAGTGTCCAGAGGATCTTAAGGTGAACCATGTTGTTTATTATCTTAGGGGAGAAGCTGACTTATGGTGGTCACAGAATGAGGCTGTAATAAGGGCTTTGCCAGGATTCAATTGGGAAATGTTTCAAGAGCAGATTCGTAATAAGTTTTACCCTGTGTTTCTTCATAAACAGAAGGCTGAGGAGTTCCTAGAACTTAGAATGGGGAGTATGTCTGTTACTGAGTACTACTCTAAGTTTATAGAGCTGTCTAGGTTTTCTCCTGAGGCTGTGGCAACTGAGAGGCTGAAAGCTAGTCGTTTTGAGAGGGGGTTACCCTTAGACTTACAATCACAACTAGCTGGACAAATCTTTGAATCCTTGGATGACTTATATGGTAGGGCGGCACACTTGTATGCCATAGACCAAAAGAAGAAGGAAGTACAGAAGGAGAGTGAGACAAGGGAGAAAAGGAAGGATGGTGGAGGAAACTTCAACCAACAAGGGAGTCATGGTGGATATAAGAGACCTCGTTACAATAACTTCCAAGGTAATAGGGGAAACTTTGGGAAGCCTGATTCTAGAAATGGGAATAGGACTTAGGTGGCTAGTCAAGGAGGGCGTGTATACTTCTGCAAGAAGGGTCCCAACAACCACCCAGGAAAAGAATGTGCAGGGAACCAAGTGACTTGTAGGTTGCGTAACAAACTTGGACACCGTGAGTATGAGTGCTTCTCTAAGAACAAAGGAAAAGAGGGACAGAATTATCAAGCTAAGGGGAATTTACTTGGGGGACAACAAAAGGGTTTCTAAGGAAATATGGGAGCAGAGGTGAACTCTTAAGCCGGAAGTAGGAATGGGAGTGGAAATGAGGAAGACAGCCTAAGATCTCAAACACTGGGAAGATGAATATGATAGCTCGAAGTGAAGCGGATGCTAATAAGGATGTGATCACTAGTAATTTTTCTATTCATTCCTTACCTGTTAAAGTTTTGTTTGTTTCTGGTGCAACATACTCTTTTGTTTCCAGTAAACTCTTAGAAAAGTTAAAACCTGTGTTGGGAAAAGCAGAAGCAGTAGACATGTCAATAGTGCTACCTTCGGGACAAGAAGTGCAATGTTCAAGGAGATATCAGGATGTTCCTATTGTAATTGAGGGAGTGGAGTTTAAGGCTAACCTAATCGAGTTTGATTTAGGTGACCTAGAAGTGATCTTAGGAATGGATTGGTTGAGTAAACATAAGGCTGAGATTCAGTGTGAACCACAGAAGATCTCGTTGGTAAATAAGGGTAAGAAGGTGAGTTATTGGAGGACAGGAAGACCGAAACACAACAAAATAGTGTTAGTAATAAGATTTGCTAGATTTGGGAAAAGAGATTTTCCGATTTACCTTTGTAGCGTGCAAGATGTGGATCAGATTGAGATTGCTAAACCTGAGGATATTGAAGTAGTGAAGGACTTTCTTGATGTGTTTTCGGAGGAGATTCTGGGAATGCTACCGAAGCGGGAGATTGACTTTACTATAGACTTAGTCCCAGGAACAGCACCTATTTCCAAAGCACCCTATAGGATGGCGCCTGCGGAAATGAGCGAATTAAAGGAGCAGTTGCAGGATTTGTTGGAAAAGGGGTACATTAGGCCTAGTGCCTCACCTTGGGGAGCACCAGTACTATTTGTGAAAAAGAAAGATGGGAGTTTGAGGTTATGTATTGACTATAGGGAGCTGAATAAAGTGACGATCAAGAATAAGTATCCATTGCCAAGGATTGATGACTTGTTTGATCAATTAAAAGGAGCTATGGTGTTTTTAAAAATTGACTTAAGGTCAGGATACCATCAATTGAGGATTGCTAGTGAGCACATACCGAAAACTACTTTTCGCACTCGGTATGGACATTACGAACTCACTGTTATGCCTTTTGGGTTGACCAATGCACCAGTAATTTTTATGGATTTAATGAATAGAATCTTCCAACGGTTTTTGGATAATTGTAGTCGTATTCATTGATGACATATTGGTGTATTCTAAGAGCAAAGAAGAACATGTGGAGTATTTGAGGACAATCTTGATGACATTAAGGGAAAATGAGTTATATGCTAAGTTCTCAAAATGTGAATTCTGGTTGGAGAAAGTAGCATTTTTGGGACATATTGTGTCTAAAGAGGGAGTTGAGGTAGATCCAACCAAAATTGAAGCAGTTAAGGAGTGGCCTTCACCGAAGAATGTAACGGATGTACGGAGTTTCTAAGGGTTAGCAGGTTACTATAGGAGGTTTGTGAAAGACTTTTCAAGGATTGCTAAACCCATGACTTCGTTAATGAAGAACGACTGTAAGTTTGAGTGGAGTAATAAGTGTGAAGAGGCATTTCAGACTTTAAAACAGCGTTTGACTACAACTCCAGTGCTGAATTTGCCAAAGGAAGTGATTCTTATGATGTGTTTAGTGATGCTTCTAAAAATGGTCTAGGATGTGTGTTGATGCAAAATAGAAAGATGATAGCTTATGCCTCGAGATAATTGAAACCATATGAGGTTAACTACCCTACACATGATTTGGAGTTAGCAGCAATAGTGTTTGTCTTGAAAATTTGGAGACATTATTTGTATGGAGTGAAATGTTGGATATACACAGACCACAAGAGTTCAATGTACTTTTTCACTCAAAAAGATTAAAACATGAGTTAAAGGAGATGGCTCGAGTTGATCAAGGACTACGACCTAGATATTCAATACCATGAAGGGAAAGCCAATGTGGTAGCCGACGCTCTGAGTCGTAAAACGAAACATGGAATGAATACCTTGGTAGTTGCTAATGAGCTATGTAAAGACATGGAAAGATTGAGCTTGGAAATAGTGAAGGAGGGAGAGTTGGAAGGGATTCTTTGCAATCTTAGTATCCAACCAACAATACTCGAGGAAATTAGGAAGAGTCAAGAAGGGGACGTAAAACTGGACAGAGTTAAGGAAAAACTGAAAGCAGGAAAGCCTATGGATTTTAAGATTCATGATGATGGAAGCTTAAGGTATAAGGGAAGTTGGTGCGTACCACAGAAATGTGAGGATGTAAAGCGAAGAATAATGGAGGAGGGTCATAGTACCCCGTATTCAGTGCATCCTGGAGGCGATAAACTTTACAAGGATCTAAAGAAGATGTATTGGTGGCCTAGGATGAAGAGAGAAGTGGCTGAATTTGTAAGTAAATGTCTTACTTGTCAAAATGTTAAATTTGAGCATAAAAGACCTCAAGGAGAAGTCCAACCACTTGAAATACCAGGATGGAAATGGGAAAGCATTTCAATGGACTTTGTGACTTGCTTGCCAAAGTCTAAGAATCAGAATGATACAATATGAGTAGTGGTAGATAGACTCACTAAGTCAGCAGTGTTTATACTCATGAAAGAGACTTGGAAAATGGATTAACTTGCAAAGGCTTACATAAAATATGTTGTGAAGTTACATGGAGTTCCAAAGGATATCGTGTCGGATAGGGATTATAGATTTCTTTCGAAATTCTGGAAAAGTGTCCAGGAGAACTTTGGCACGACCTTGAAATGAGTATAGCTTTCCATCCAGCAACTGATGGGCAAACAGAGAGGACCATACAAACCTTAGAAGACATGCTAAGGGCTTGTTTAATGGACTTCCAAGGGAGTTGGGAGGATCACTTAGATCTCATTGAGTTTTCGTACCACAATAGTTACCATGCAAGTATTGGCATGGCACCCTTTGAAGCTCTATATGGAAGGAAGTGTAGGAGCCCTTTGTGTTGGAACGACATAAGTGAAACAGTAATTCTAGGGCCTCAGTTAATAGAGGAGACCACAGAGAAAATTAGAGTAATACAAGCAAAGATTCAAGCAGCACAGGATAGACAAAAATCCTATGCGGATCAAAAACACCAAAATGTTGTGTTCAAAGTTGGCGACAAGGTGTTACTTAAGGTATCACCAATGAAAGGAGTAATGAGGTTTGGAAAGAAAGGAAAGTTAAGCCCAAAGTACATAGGACCCTATGAGATCTTACAAGAAGTAGGAAAAGTAGCTTATAAGCTAGCACTTCCAATGGAGTTGAGCAAAGTTCATAATGTTTTCCATGTGTCTCAACTAAGGAAGTATGTGCTGGACGAGTCACATGTGTTGCAACCTGAAGCAATAGGGTTAGACCAAAGTTTGACCTATGAGGAGAGGCCAATCAAAATCCTAGATAGTTAGCTCAGAGATACTCGAAGAAAGAGTGTCAAAATAGTGAAAGTGTTGTGGTCTAACCAAGAAACCGAAGAAGCTACTTGGGAAGCTGAAGATTTGATGAGAGAAAAGTATCCAGAGCTTTTTCAGGTTAGTAGTAGAGTTACGNAGTTAGTAGCAGAGTTACGGGGACGTAACTCCTTTTAAGGGGGGGTAGAAAGCGACCAGTTTCGCGTGTTTTACCCTCAATGTTACAAGTTTCTACGAGTTTCTATAACTTTTAAGTAAGAAGTTTCATGTTTGTCTAATAGAAATTGTCAAGTAATGTCTAAAGTCTACAACAACATAGAAGTTTCAGTAACAAAGTATGAAAAAAAAGTAGTCTCTATTCAAATTCCATACACTAACCTACACAAAGTTTCGGGACGAAACTTCTTTTAAGGGGGGTAGACTGTAATACCCCACATTTTCACGTATTTAAACAAAGTATTTTTGTATTTCATACGTATAGCCTGCGTATTTATTCGTATAATTTTAGTTTTTTATTGAAAATTAGGTTCAATAAAGGTATTAAATAAAAAGAAATTAACAAAGATATAGTAAATAATAAAGTTTTGGGTAAAAGTATTATTTGTGTTCTTAAATAGTAATTTTTATGATTAAAAATATTTTAAAAACTTCTAAAAATAGTTTTTTTAAGGTTTCCTAATTTACTTAGGAGTGTTTATGGGCCCCACCAAAATCCTACTTTGAGGCCAATAAATACACTACAAAACCTAAAATTCCAAATTTTACTGATCATACTAGTCCACTAGGATTCCAAAAATTTTGAGAGAGAAAAAAAAACTTTTGAGATCCGAAAAAAGAAAGGAAGTCTGAATTTCGAAGAAGAAAAAAAAAATTTGGAGCCTTGGGATCCGTGCCCAGCCGGACCCACCGCTGCACCGCCGGCCACCGCCGGACATCCTCCCCGTTTGGTGTAATTTTCGAACCTTTTATAAAAAATGAAAAAAAATCTACTTATTTATTTTTGATTCAATCTTACAAATTTATGATTAGAATTGTATGTAATCATGTTTTTTATAAGTTTAATCATGTTTTGATATAGGTATGAATTGTTTTATGGCACGAATTAAATTTGTTGTTCACAAAATTATAAATTAGTGTTTGAAACTTTATAAAGTTATGATTTTTATGAATTTTATGTTCTGAACTTCGATAGTATGATCATAAATTATTGTTGGGTAAATTTATGGTGTTGTTATTAAGTTTAGATTGATTTTTAAGGGTTTTAGACCTGTTTTATAAAGCTGTCAAAATTTTAAGATAATGAATTTGAGTTGAATAAATCTTATAAACATGTTTAATCATATGAAAAATTGTTCTAAAGCCTAGAATAACATCATAAACATGTTAGTAGATCATATAAGTGTTTTGACATGAAATCATGATGTTTTCATGACTTTAAAGTTAAGAAATAAATCTGAAATTTTAATAAAAACAAGTTAAATTGAGTTTAAAGTGCCCAAATTGCACTAGTATGATCATACATCAATTCTATGATGAAGTATACAAATTTTAGTATGTTTTATGATATTTAAGAGTGGTTTTAAGCATATTTAACATGCTGTTCAGATTTTATAAATTAATTAAATAGCCTTTTAAAGTATGTAAATAGCATAAATTGATCATGTAAGTAAGGTAATACATTATATGATCGATTTGTGACATTTTCGGAAGTTTTCAAGGAGTTTTGATAAGTTTAGATTGCTGTCCACTTTTCTAAAGTAGCATGAAAAGTTTATTAAGGTTTTATAAAGTATAATTAAGTCCCGAAAACTAAGTAGAATTGCAGTATAGAAGAAAAATTGAGGTATGGAATTGAATAGAGACCAAATGAGGAATGTTTTGGACAAATTTTCCAAATTTAGAAGTTGGTTAAGGTTGTTGTAGAATTTAGTCAAAATGGTTTTTAATTTAGCTCGGTTTTCCTTGTGTAGGAGACTTTGATTTAGTCCACTTCTAGAGTTGTGGCGGAGCACAGCTATTTTACAAGGTACGTAAGTACTAAAGGCAAACATAGGAGTTTAGAATGCATGCTTGAGAAATTCTGGTTTATATGAATCTTGTATGCTTGTTTTGGAATATGAATTTATATGAATGACAAGTTGTTAGTAGCATGTTTCTAATGTTAATGACATTCCATGTTAAATAGAAAGTTTAACTTTTCATAAGCTTGAGTTGGAATGTTCTGATCAGTATAGTCTGGCCAACAGTTTTATGAATAAAGGAAGAAGAAAATCATTAAAGTTGATTAGATATGTAATCAACAAGAAAGGTAGTAGTGAATTTGTTCACATGATTAATAGAAGTAATAAGCAATTATTTATCCATATAATACCACTCATATTTTAATGTGTGGTCAAGAAGAAAGTAAGTTATAAGACCACCCATAGTTTAATGTGTGGTCAAGAAGAAAGTAAGTTATAATACCACTCACAGTTAATGTGTGATCAAAAAGAAAGTAAGTTGTTAGCTACTCAGAGTTAATGTGTGGTACAGGAGGTTCAGTTTAATTAAAGGACTTACATAAGTTGATTTGGAATCACCTTAAAGTAAAGATAATGAATATAGTTGCTTGATTATATGTATGTCTCTATGTGATGTTGCATGAGAGTCATAACAATGTTAAACCTGTTAAATCACGTAAAGTGTAAGAGGATTCGCACCAAAACTCTCGGAACGTATATACCTTGAGTATGAACAAAGGGGGGAATCATATGGAACAGTGATCTATGACTTCTAATTGGAGTACAAGACGTTGTACTCTTTTATATTATAAATGCACTGGATATCCATCACCTCGTGTGACATAGGTAATACCTTCTTGGAGTTGCTCCCAACTTGGTGCCCAATAGGGCGATTTTAAAGGAAAGGAAACCCGTTCAATGCTGAATCCACAAGTTAAAATATAATAATAATTTTATTTGAGTCCATGTACAGGTAAGAAGGTTGTCAAAGGTAAGTTGAGTGCATGTTTGATTTCCTTTTGTTATTGCATGGTCTTTAGTATTTATGTACTCAGCTTTGCTGACTGTTTGCTTTTTGTGCATGGCTTTGTCTTGGACTTAGCCCTACGATGACCCACTTGTGGTGAGTAGTTGTCTAGAATAAGGAAAGCTGCAGGTACAAGTGGGCATAAGTTATTTCATGATTGGATGGAGTGAGAGCGCTTGTTGTGGTTGTAGTTTTACCTTATTTCATTTTCTTTCAGAGACTAATGTTTATTTGATTGATGGGATTTTGAAAGACTTCTGATTATTAATTTTGGTTTGGTTATAAAGGGCAATTAATATGGTTCCGAAGTGTAATAAATTTAAAGTTGATTTTATTTTAAAGTTGTTTGAAGTTTAGTTTTAAATTGTTTTGGTTTTACAGGCTTCCGCTGTAGTACTTGTTAAAAGCCTTAGCCGTTATCACGGTGGCGGTTTACTTTGGTTTTTGCATATATAGTAGTTTAATAAATGTTTATCTAATAGCTTAACATGTTTTCCGGAAAAATTAGGAAGTAGAAAGTTAAGGAAAATCCAGGGTGTTACAGAATAATTTGGATTTTTAAGGGAAGAGGGGTGAAGAAAGAATAATTTGGATTTTCCAAAGTGAGAGCAAAGCACCATCAACAATCAATCATCAAAATCTTAATTCAAACAAAATCATCATCATCATCATAAATGAAGGGCTCACAAAAGTACTAAAAAAAACCAAAATCATACCATCGTCATCATGTAGGAAAAATTATCAACAAACCCAGAGCTAGCGTCTACTTCCCTCCTAGTACCACAGTCAAACAACCTCGAAATAGAAACCAACTTTCTCTCTTCAAATCAAAAACAACAAACAACGCAAAACAACTAACAACAAATGAAACCAAAATGACTCAACTACATTCCCTTCGTGCATACCCTCTAAAAGCATACAACGACAATAGTGGACTCCTCCCCCAAGCTAGGAGATGAGCATCGACTCGATGCTCAAGGAGAAGGAGGGTCCCGCCAAAATATATAGGTGGGACCAATGCCAGGACCACTAGCGTCGGTATGTGGTGGCCAATCATAGCATGGTCGGTTAGGGTAGTTGCCAAACTCTAAAGGGCAAGAAGGGTATGGATCCCAACCCCCCGTATATGCTTGTGGCCAAGAATCTCCAGGCACACTAGGATCACCTCGGGGATCACAACCTCCAGAAACTTGGAAGTTGTAAACCGGCTCTGATCGAGTGGGGAAGTAGGGCCAAGTAGGTTGACCTTTATTCCAACCCGGGGCTGGTCCGTCCTGAGGTGGGCGGTATGGGTAGTTGAGATAAGGGTCAAAATGACCTGAGGAAACGTGATAATGATACATGGCGTTGGTTTGAATCGATGCCAGCTCACTGTCACGTGCTGACTAATATAGTCGGCCCGTGACATCACGCTCCCGTTGTTGTTGTTGTTGTTGGGATTGGATGTAGCTAAACATCTCTGGTTGTTGGAGGGAGAGAGAGTTGAAAGCATTTAGATGTTCAGAATAAGGAGGAGTTTGAGAGGAAGAGGAGCCTTGTTGGCTTGTCTCCGGTAGTACTTGGGAAGGAGGGTGCCTCGTCCCATAACCATGGGGAGGGGATCAAGGACGCTGAGGGTTAGCTAAGGGGAGAAGGTGAGAGTAGCGTCTAGAAAATAAGGAGTGGTCTTTCGGACTCAGAAGTTCGAAAGGAATAAGGAAAGGGGATTCCTTTTCGAACTTGGTGAGTGATGGGTTAGGCAAATAGCAGTGGTGTTGCCTATTTACTAACAAACTCACTCGATCCGGCCTAGAAGTCTCATGCATGAACCAAGCAGAAGTGAATGAGTCTCAGTCAAACGAAAGATCATCATTCACCGTTTGTAGTGCATGGAAGTAGTGGGAGTATCCTAATTTCCTAGCTAGAAGGGTAATATACCCACCCAAACCTATTTCTCCCTTCATGTGGTGTTTGGAGACAATTTCTCTACAACGCTTAACAAACATCCAACCGATATTAAGGCGTCCAGTTGAGTTTGGCTTAGCTGCCATGTAAAGGCAGCAAAGCTCAGTTTGGTTTATCTTCCCCAAATCTTGTTTGGAGAAGATAGAGTTACCAAACAACCAGTGCAAAAGCCTTAACCTTGGTTGGCGGATGTGACTGGCCAACGAGGTGGTAGAATGGAACCTATCGAAGCCACTAATTTCCTTCCAGAATTCATGGAGGTCGAATCCTGGAACAGTGACCTCAGATGGTTCAAAGATGGGGTTTGCCAGATCACAACCAAAATATGTGTTAAGTTGTGATAGGGTGATGGTATGATTATTTTTAAACATTCGGAAACTAAGTTCATATTCAGGAAAATCATCGGAATCCGAAGTTTGTCTACGTTTAAAAGTACTTAAGAATTCGTATGTTAAAAGGAGGTAGGTTAGGTTGACATTGTCCGGATGAACAAAGTTCGTCCAACCTAAGTTCTCAAACAAAACATGCATTTCGGTCTCAAAGTGTAAGGCTTGTGCAAGTTTTGGGTCATAGAACTGTGTACCTCTTAACACACGCTCATTTAAAACATCCCATTTTAGGCGATCCTGGTTAGGCACTCTGATTGGTTCAACCGCATCAAAAGGGGTAGTTGGTTCGGGATCTAAGTCAACAGTCTTACGTTTCTTTTTACTTAAAGCAAAGATATTCCTCATGATTATAGTAACAAGGTTGCAAAAAGACCCTAATCAAGAGAATGATCTAAATGGAATTGAAAAGAAATAAGAGAAAAGATCCTTAATCAACTAAAAAGCCCAGTTCATGAACCAATGGCGACCTCAAAAATCCAAAGATCCACATACAAAACCAAGAAAACCAAAAATAATGCTTATGACAAAGACACACTCAAAAACTCAACCAACAGTTAGTAAAAACAAGCATAAACAAAACAAACTCACAAATTAGCAATAATAACTCAAACTCAAAAGTTTTAAGAAGTTAATAGACAAAAAAAAACGAGGCATGCGTTCAATCAAATGGAGAACAACATTAGTTTAAGTGAAAATAAACAAAAGTCGAGTTGGAAGAAGAATAATTGATACCAAATAGAGTGTGAAAACACTCTATAAACACCACTAAACACCAATTTATGGACTAGAAAGCCAAAAATCGAATGTTGTATGAAACCCTAACTTTTCCCCAAATTTATTTTTATGATGTTCATGAAGAAAAATGCAGAAAATTGTGAGTGTTATTGTGAGATCTTGAAAAAAAAAGTAAACAAATTGAAGTTTTAAGTGTATTTTGGATGAGGATTTGAGAAAGATTGATGTAGTTTTGATGACAGAAAGAGGGAGGAGAATGGGGTTTGGTGAGAGAAACAATCGTGAGAGGTAAAAGAGATAAGGTTATGAGGAAAAAATGCTAAATTCGTGATCTATTTTAGTTAAAACGGAAGGGTAGCAGGCGCTACAGAGGGGTAGCGGGCGCTACATGTAGCTGGGGCTACTCTACAGGAGCGGGCATTACCCCCCTCAATCATTTTACTCAAAAAAAAAAAGAATCAATAGCTTCTGGAAACACAAATGGGTAGCGGGCGCTCCTACAGCCTAGCGGGCGCTACTCTGCAGGAGCGGGCGCAAGACGTAGCGGGCGCTACCCCCCCCCCCCCCCCCCCCCCTTTTNCCCCCCCCCCCCCCTTTTTGTTATATGCACAATTTGAAATAGAAGCTTTGGGAAAATAAGCCTGTCTGGCTAGCACCCGCTAGGCGGTTCTAGCGGCCAGTAGGTCTGCTAGATTTCTGAACTGAAACTGTTTTTCTTAGCAGCAATTTTCGCACTAATTCAAGTTTTTAAATGCCTAAAACATTATAAAGGCCTTATCAAGCCAAAAGAGCTTCATGATATCATCATATAGGAGAAAAATGATATGTCCAAATGACTTACGAGGTTTGAAAGCGCTTCAAATTCTTTTCGGGACGGTGTTTTCCCGAATAGCATAAAATGAGTAAAAACGAACCCGATTGTACTTATGAGCCAAAATAAGCGACATGAAGACTTCATAAGTTCAACAAGAAGCTAAGTGAGATAATGGAGGAGTTGGTTTTTGATAAAATCACTTAAGGGGTTACTCGGGGTGATAAAATACCTGAAAATGCCCAAAAAGTCACCAACTCTTGCCTCATATGAAGCATGAAACTTATTTGCCTTCAATTTCTCAATCAAAACTTCAAAAAAATCTCGAAGAATATGCCCAGGGGGTTTCCTTGGCTGAATAAGCTCATCAAAGGTAATGGGATGATAAAATCCCCAAAACTCACAAAAAAAATTGCTCATGAGAAGCCTAAAATACTCGAAATGAGCTAGAAATTTATGAGATTATGTACAAGTGATACGGGGTGCCTCCCGTGAGCGCTTGTTTAACGTCTCGAGCCTGAAGCAAGTTCTAGAAACGGAAAATCAGATGTGATTGTAGTCACATCAAAGTCATTTAGGAGTAAAATTAGATTTTTAAGAAGAGAAGGTTTTTGAAATAATTCGTTAAGAATTCGACCATTAGTTTTCAATGGCTTTCCCTTCTCATCTGCCACTTCTTTAAATGGAGAGGAAGTGTCGCGCCAGGCTTTCAATGATTCAAGTTTTGAATCTTCGAAAGTAGCGTCAAAAAATTGAGAGCTAGGGGTGTGAAAATGACTCTTGCTTTTTACTCCCTCATGTAAAGGTCGAGTTCTTCTCTCCATACCCCTTTTTATGGGACTATGCAAGCTCGAGAGTGCATGATGAGTGATAATGCAAGCCTCAAGCTTAGGTACCATAGGAGTATCAACCTTTTCGTTGGTCATGTGATGACCAAAAGCAGTAAAGCTGAAAGTTTTATTTCCAATACGGAAAGTCATTATTCCAGTCTTTAAGTTGAAAAGCGCACCCACCGTGCATAAAAAGCCTCTTCCCAGTATGAGAGGGATTGAAGTATCTTCATCCATATCGACTATCAAGAAGTCGCATGGGATGAAAATATCATCAACTTGCACATGTATGTTAACTAAGATGCCAATAGTTTGTTTTATAGTGTTATCGGCCAACTTAATTTTCATGCTGGAAGGTTTCATTTCATCTAAGCCTACTTTATTGGCTAGGGAGAGAGGCAGTATGCTCACTCCCAAACCAAGGTCACAAAGGCCTTTAACTACGCCCAAACTCATGATTAGAGTGGGGACAATGAAACTACCCAACTGCTCCACTTTATGCTCCAAAGCTTGGTTAGGAAATGGTAATGAGGGTGTATAGACTTTAACTGGAGCTTTTGAAGTGACTACCTTATCAACAACCTTGCCTTTACTATCATTGATAGAAATTTATTCCACCATAACAGAAATAGGGACCTCGCTTACCACGGAAACAGATTTTACGTGTTCCCTAGGATTAACCACAGTTTGCCCCGGTAATTCATTTTCAGAGTTAGGTGTGGAGCTAGCAACATGTTGAGCAATTTGAGAGAGTTGAGACTTAATCATTTTATTGTGAGCTTGAAATTGCTGGACCGAGGTAGTGAGATCACCTATTATCCTCTCATTACCGACGTTAGCTTTAGTTTGTTGGTTCATAAATGTTTCCAACAAATGTTCTAACCCCGATTTTTGAGGGGGAGGAGGATAAGGAGGGCGAGGTTGAGGCGGCCCCCTTGGTTATACCGGGTTGTTGCAGAGGAGGTGGTCGTTGAAAGTTTGATTGAGGACCACCTCCCTCATTAAAGTTTGAATTAGGTTAGGGGTTCCAACCTTGATTATTATTATAGCCTAAGAATAGGCTATCGTTTCCATAGTGGAAACACAGTAAGAAGACGTGTGGTCATGACCTCCACACGTTTTACAAGACATTAGTTGTGAAGGTGTACTAGAAGAAGCGAAGTGCGCTTTTTCTAGTTATTTGGCTAAGAGGTCAATTTTGAAGTTAAGCAACTGAAAATCATCAGTTTTAGCGACGCTCTTCCTCACTAACAGTCTCCTATCGGAATGCCAAGCAGAATTCTTAGCAACTTCCTCAATAGCTACTTGAACTTTGTTCAAGGGTAGCCTTTTCAACTGACCTCCACACCCGGCATCAAGGTTAGCCCTTGAGCTAGGCAGAAGACCATCGTAAAAACTCATGAATACCAACCATTCACTAAAACCGTGGTGAGGGCATGAACGTAAGATGTCTTTGAAATGTTCCCATGCCTCACCCAAAGTTTCATCATCATCATGGGCAAAATTAGAGACTTTTCGCCTAAGTTCCGAGGTTTTCTCAGGAGGACAAAATTTTTTCAAGAAAACCTTGGTAACATCATCCCATGTTTTTAGCGATCCCTCGGGTAATGATCAGACCCAAAACTTAGCTTTATCCCTTAGTGAAAACTGAAACATATGCATCCGGATGAATTCCGGGTTACATTGTTATGTTTCACTGTGGAACATAACTCGAGGAAGTTATCTAAATGCGCAAAAGGGCATTCGGTGGGACTTCCCCCAAATTGAGCATCCTTGATCATACGGATCAAGTGAGGACTGAATTAATGGTTGTTTGCGGTCATAGCGGATAATGAAATCCCACTACGCAATTCAAAAGCCTCAGGGTGGCCAAAATCCCTGAGAGTTTTCTGCGGTACAGTTTCCTCAGACATATTTGAATGTTCAGATATAGAATCGGATTCAAATAAGTTTCCTCCTTCTACAAGTTCACCAGATTCGTGAACAAGTCTCCATAAACCACGTAAATGTTTTTCAATTTCCGGAATAAATGGCGTGGATTATAAACCAAACTAAACAAAAGTATTAAAAATGAAAGAGCTTTGTTTGATTATCAATCTTATTACAAAGAAATAAGTTATGCAAGTGATTTAATCAAACTACAAAAGCTATAGAGAAAATGAAAACAAGGACAAGGTTTAATCTTGAGAGAATTTAAGACATTAAGCAATAATGCAAGGACAAGATTAATCTTGAGAAGAAAACTTATGAACTTAAATTAATGTAAGGAATAGAACAAGGGCAAGTTAATCTTGATAAAGAAGCTAAAGAACTTGAAATATTGAAAGCAATGAAGGCAAGGACAAGATTAACTTGATAAAAGCTTTAATAAATAAAACTTCGAAGTAAGAAAATAACTACTTATAATTGAAATGGGAATTGAAGATGAATTAAGAGTTGTACCATGAAGCTTCAATAATTGTAATTAAAGAGCCTTGATGCTTTACTTCCAATAACACCCCAATACAATGTTGAATAACCAAGAACAAAATCAAGAACCTTTGAATGTCAACCAAGAACACCAAACTAAGAACTCCTAACTAAGAACATGAACAAGAAACCAAGAACCTTAAATAGCCAACTTTGAATTAATTAAAGAAAGATTGAAATACAGCTAATGGATTTATCAAGAACTAACCACTTAATCAAATACAATTAATCTAGAGTGCAAAATGAGAGTTTCTAATAATCTTATATTAACTTCTAGCTATTTCTAACAAAATCTAACTCTTTAAACTGCTGAAGAACGCAAGTATATATATTAGAGTTAAAACCCAAAGCAAGTGGGTAAGTTGAAGAAGAGAAAACTGAAGTCGCAGCAGGGGGTAGCGGCCACTACAAGAAGGTAGTCGGCGCTAGGCTAGGGTAGCGGGCGCTCCTGTAGCCTAGCGGGCGCTACCCCCTGTTTTGCTTTCTTCCTTTGTTTGAGGCAGTGGCTTTAGTTGTAAAAGTGAATTGCCAAGCACCACTTTAGTCTTCCCACGTTGCTGGACCAAGCTAGCGATATCGCTAGTAAAACTTGCGATATCGTTAAAACCTTAAGCAAAAGCCGAAAGGATCTTGACAAAGGATTTAAACTCCTATTAAACCGACCCAAATCATCGCAAAGCATACTACACCTCTTATTTCTTGTAATGTCTAGATTTCCAAATCAACCGGGAAATCCTACAAAAATGAGATAAAACACAAAATAGAGTAATACAAGGAATAATAAGCTAAAATATGTGGGAAAGGGAAAAGAGAGAAAAACACATTATAAACAAGGAAAGACTGAGAAAGAAAGGAGAGAAAACTAGCTAAATTAACTAAGAAAACTATAGAAAAGGTAAAGAAATAAACACTACATCAACCCCTCTCCCGGGTTAAAGGTATACCAAGAAGGGTGAGGCCTAGTAGAAGGTACAGCTCCAGAACACACAAAATAATCATAGATCAGATACATAGCATGAGTATGATCCTGCTAAAAAGTGTCAAACCGTTGGATAAGTTGCTGCTGCTGGATCTGAAAATTGTCGAACTGACTCTGCAGTTGGCCCATGGCATAACGCCATGACCTGTCATCTCCTGCATTGGGCTCCGCAGGCTGAGAAGTAGGGGGCAGAGAAGTAGAAGGCTGAGAGGTAGAGAGGATGAGAAGGCCCCCTCCTCATGTAAGTCCGCTGGCTAGCGGTAGTAGCAGTCCGGTGCCCGTTAAGGGGCATGGTCCATGACTCTTGGTCAGGAGTCAAACCTGTAAGGGCAAGGTTTGGAAGAATAACAGAAGCTCTCCTTCCCCTACCAATGTACCATCTAAAACGATGTCCTTCCAACATTGTCATCCAATCACAATTTGAAAAATAATCTAAATCTAACCGCCTAGAGCCAACAACGGGTGTATGGTGCTGCTCAAAAACAACCCAATACCGCCTAGCTACCAAAGTGATCAAACCTCCAAAAACAATATTATTCACTGTGGGGTTAACATGTGCATCTCTACCAGCAAAAGTTCGAAATTGTGTTATTAAGTGTATAGCAAAATGGTGAGCTATAAGAAGACGATATGGACAAGTACCCTTAACTAAGTGTTACCCCCATAAAGGCAGTTTCCCTAGTAGAAACTGAATTACACTAATGACGACCAAAAATCGTCCATCCCATAAACTTATGAACTATTCTTGCTGAGGGTTGGTGACTCAGATTAGAGTAGTTGTGTTGCCAAGTCTCAGTTTCTAAGCCAGTTAACGCATTCCAAATAGCAAGATCACTGAATTCCTGAGGTGGGTTTTTTATACCCATTCTATTCATGCTAAAAATTAAGGCGAAATCATCTAGAGTTTCGTAACGATCATGACCAAACAAACGAAAAGAGACACCCTGGATGGGTCTATGAGCATTCGGCCTATCAATGCAGAAACTAGACATAAATTCATATATTATATCGGCATACGTAGGCAAATCCATGGTAAAAAAACAATTCTAGACTAAACTTACCATTGGGTAGTCCGGATCTCTCTCAATCTCGTTGCTTGGAGGTTGCCTCCTCCTTGTAGCACCACTAGATTCACCCCTAGACCTTTTGGAGGCATGTTTGAAGTATTAGTGAATTTAGGGTTTTTTGTGGATGATGAATTTGGGGATTTTGATGGAATTTGTGGTGGGGAAAAGAAAGAGGGGAAAAAATAAGAAAGATTAGTGAAAATTTGAGTGAATTTGGTGGAGTAATGAGTGAGTTATGGAAAGTACAAGGTTTGGAGGTAGTGTTAATGGGGAATTTGGGGGTTTTCTTAGTGAGAGAAAGTAGAATAGAGGTAGGAAGAAGAATAAGTGAAGGAAGTGAGGGAGAAGGAGGAGACCTCGTGTTTTAGTGGGGGAGAGAGCAGCCCCCCTGAGTCGAGTGCAACTCGCCTGGCCTGACTGCATTCCGCCCGGGCTGCCCAGGCACACTGCAAAGGTGAAAAAATCTAAGTCAATAAAATTGTCATTCGCACTCGGTTAATATGCCATCTGCCCGGTCTTCTGTCAGTCCGCTCGAGCTGCCCGGGCATGTTGCTCAGTTGATGGTTTTGTGATTTTTTTTCTCGTGCCAGTGCGTCAAGGTCGAGTGTAGCTCACCCAGGTGTGCTTCAATCCGCCCAGCCTGACCAAGCATATTGCAAATTCCAACTTTTCAAGAAAAAGTCTAAGTGTTTGAAATCGTCCTGCGCGCCTGGGTAAAGTGCATGTGCCCGGGCAGCATTCAATCCGCCCGGCCTGACCGGGCATATTGCAACGTGGTCTTTTCTCGTCTTATTTACTCCATAATTGCTCCCCTAAGCCTGCGAAACACTCAATACTCCACACAACCATTAGTCCCTCACACTCTCTCACTAAAAGACTTAGTTAAACTAAACTAAACTACCAAAGCAAAAGAAAAAGAACTAAAAACACCTACGTACGTGTTCCCTCCCGCAAAGCGCTTCTTTAAGGTCATTAGCTTGACCACGTTACCTCATAGCTCATAGGGGATGTGGGTTTCGGGAAAGTATTTCCTCAACCAAGCCAGGCCAACGATGTCACCTTCATAGTAGTGCTTGAGGCGGTGTCCATTAACCTTGAAATGTTCCCCTTTATCATTCTGAACCTCCACGAATCCATACTTACTTACCATAGTAACCATGAAAGGGCCGCTCCATCTAGACCGCAACTTTCCTGGAAAAAGCTTCAATCTAGAGTTAAATAACAAGACCTTGTCACCTAATTGGAACTCCTTTCTCAGGATTCGCTTATCAGGCCTATCTTAGTTTTTAATCTTCTTGGATATCTTAGCACTATCATAGGCTCGCAATTGAAATTCATCTAGCTCATTCAACTGAAATAACCGCTTCTCACCGGCAATCTTGGCATCCATATTAAGTTCTTTTACTGCCCAGTAAGCCTTGTACTCTAACTAAACTGGTAAATGGAACGCCTTTCCGTACACTAATCGATATGGAGATATACCGATAGGTGTCTTGAACACCGTTCTATATGCCCATAATGCATCATGAAGCTTGCTACTCTAATCTTTCCTTGACTTCGCAACAGTTTTCTCCAGGATAGCCTTGATTTCTCGATTTGAGACCTCCACTTGACCACTGGTTTGTGGATGGTATGCCAATCCTGTTCTGTGGTAGACACCATACTTCTCCAGCAGCTTATCTAACCTCTTCTCATGGAAATGCGTTCCCCCATCACTGATGATAGCTCTAGGTAGTCCCACCCTAGGCAAAATAACCTGCTTGAACAATCTTAAAACGATGTTAGAATCGCAATGAGGGGCAGCAAGAGCTTCCACCTATTTAGAAACATAATCCACAGCAACTAATATGTAGCGATTACCATTAGAGGAAGGAAAGGGACCCATATAATCAATACCCCAAACATCAAAAATTTCAACTTCTAAGATACCTGTTTGAGGCATTTCATGCCTTTCAGAGATATTACCTGTTCGTTGGCACGCATCATAAGACATGACAAAATCTCTAGCATCCTTCAGTAACGTAGGCCAATAGAAACCAGACTGCAATACGTTGAACATTGTCTTCGAAGGGCCTGCATGTCCACTGATATATGTGTTTTACGTTGTGTTTTTCCCTCATTTTTTGTTGATTCTTGTGCTAATTAGTTAAGTTTCTGGCCTTGTTTTGATTAAAAATTGTCTTTCTATGTTAAGTTATGTTTTGGAACGGTTTTAGCATCTTTAGTTGACTTTTACAACCTTTTTCGGTTATTTTATACTCTTTCGGTTATTACGCGTGGTTTTCGGTTTTGTTTTATATGTTTCAGGAGCGTAATAGAGAGTTATGAAGTCATTAGAAGATAAAACAAGTCAAAAAAGCACTTGCCTCGGGATGCGTGCCAAGTCACAAAAAGTCACGAACGAGATTCGAATAATCAAGCGAAGAAATAAGCAAGATCATCAAAATATTGGCATACAAATTCCATGCGGGCGCAGCCTTCAAAGTTACTAATGCACTATGCGCCCGCAACATAGATCAGCAGCGTCAGAATTTGCAAACCACAGGGGCTGCGGGCGCAGGGAAGGAATCCAATTCCTTCCATGCGGGCGCAGGTGAAGGCGTTATGGCTCCGATTTTTCTTTTCGTGCGGTTTTTGCTCGTGGGTTTTAATTAATTAAAAACCCAATTCCTATATATACTCTATGTAAAGGGGGCACGACCCTAACTAGTTTTTATCATACTTTTAGATCTAGAAATCCAAAATTCATTATTCTCTCTAGAATTTTATAATTGATTACTTTGTTCAACAATTCAAGCTTTCAATTAATGCAATTTCATCATTATTTTTGTAATTTCTTTCCTTATGCTTTTCAATTACTTTAATTTTATGAATCTCTTTAGTTTCTTAGTTTAGATTAATTAGTTTTGCTATTTATATTCTTAATTTAGTTTTATTAGTAATTAATATAGTTTTAATTCTAGTTTTAATTTATTTTTGTTTATGATCATGTTATTTAATTTTGATTTTGTTTTTGTTCGCTTAATTATGAGTGAGTAGTCGTTTTCTCTAGGGTTAGGGGATAGATCTATGATCATGGTGTGAATTTAATTTATGTTTTCTAATTAGTTCTTGGCTTTTAATTGAATTCCTATTATTGAATTCTATCGATTGCAATTAAATTGTGGCAAGATTTAGTTGTAAGTTAGGTTATTGTCGAAATCGAGGCCGAGAGGTAAGATTACCATAGTTAGACCACTGAATAATAGGCAAAAACGAATTTATGCGAGCGAGAGCCGGTAAAGGAGTTTTGAGGGAGTCTAAGTTCGAGAGAATTAGTGAGCCCTAGTTCAACGAATGGCAATGATACGATTAGTGAGCGTTAATTGAGTTTGCTGATTAATCATAGTGAACCGATAGCCCTAGGTTTCCATTAATAGAGTTTAATCAATAATTTCCCGTTATTTCTTTAGTTTCATTCTTAGTCTTCTTAGTTTTAGTAATCATTTACTGAAATTTCCACCAAGGCCCCTTACACACTTTAGGCTTTTAGAACTAGTAGAATTTAATAGCTTCCCTAAGGATTTGATCCCTACTTCCCTAGCTATATTAGTTAGAGTTGTTCGGTTATTTTTGAGAGGTGTGCGATAGCCTGTTCATCCTCCATAAGGTGATGAGTGCCAATGGCTCAGAATTAAAACTCCCAATCGGAACACATTGTCTCGGTATAGTCCATCAGCACATTCCCAAAATATTCGGGTCATCCCAAAAATATCGTCTGACATCATGAAGGAACCGCTTCTTCTACTGTGACGAAAGATTAGGAGGTAAGACACCACCTACAATATAATTAGCAAAGTCAGCAAACCATGGTGATTTAACTACAACAGAAAGTAAATAATCATCAGGGAAAGAATCATCAATGGGAACTAGTTCTGCATCTTTGAATCGGATTCTAGAAATATGATCAGCTAACTACATTTTCCGCTCCCTTCTTATCGCGAATCTCGAGGTCAAACTCTTGCAGCAGTAGAATCCATCTGATCAACCTTGGCTTTGCTTCCTTCTTGGCTAGGAGGTACTTCAAAGCAACTGGTTAGTGTGAACAATCACTTTAGAGCCCAGTAGGTATGATCTGAACTTGTCAAGTGCATAAACAACTACTAGTAGTTCCTTTTCAGTAGTGGCATAATTAACCTAAGCTGGGTCAAGTGTCTTGCTGGCATAGTAGATCGCATAGAGAACCTTGTCTTTCCTTCGACCCAAAATAGCTCCAACTGCATAGTCACTGGCATCACACATGATCTCGAACACACATCAATAAGTGCCTGTTTAATCTTGTTAAAAGACTCAATACACACATCAATAAAATCAAAATCCGCATCCTTCAAAATCAATTAGGTTAGTGGTTTCGCAATTTCAGAAAAATCTTTAATAAACCTGATTTAAAAACCTGCATGACCCAAAAAGCTCCTTACCCCTTTAACATTCACAGGAGGGGGAAGTTGCTCTATTACCTGAACCTTTGCTTTATTGACCTCAATACCTCTTTCGGAGATTAAATGTCCGAACACAACACCTTCAGTAACCATAAAATGGCACTTTTCCTAATTCAGCACTAAATTCCCCTCTTCACATCTCATAAGCACTTTGGTTAGAATTTCTAAACAAAAATCAAATGAAGTTCCATAGACACTAAAATCATCCTAAAAACTTCCACAATTGATTCAATGTAGTCAGAAAATATACTCATCATGCAACGTTGAAAGGTAGCAGGGGCATTACATAAACCAAAGGGCATTCTATGATATGCAAAAGTACCATAAGGACATGTAAAAGTAGTCTTTTCTCTACCATCTGAATGAATAGGGATTTGGAAGAATCCCGAATAACCATCTAAATAGCAAAAATACTTATGCCTAGCTAGTCTTTCCAACATTTCGATCAATGAAGGGGAGGGGAAAGTGATCCTTTTTAGTAGCAGTATTCAGTTTCCTGTAATCGATACACATACGCTAACCTGTGACAACTCTAGTGGGAATTAATTCATTTTTATGATTTCGAACAACTGTGGTCCCACCTTTCTTAGTAACTACCGGAACTGGACTGACCCATCTAGAATCAGAACAGAGTAAATAATACCTGCATCAAGTAATTTAATGACGTATTTCTTAGGATTCAAACGACGCTGACCCTGTATGCATGGTTATGACCATCCTCTAAGTGAATACGATGCATGCAAAAATCAGGACTAATACCAGTAAGTCATTAATAGTGTAACCAATAGCCTTCTTATGACATTTAATCACATATAACAATTTTTCAAGTTGACTATCAGTAAGTGAAGCAATGACAATAACAGGATATAGCTCTTTTTCATCTAGAAATGCATATTTCAAATTAGAGGGAAGAGGTTTCATCTCAGGTTATGTTACCTCCTTTACTAAACAAGCATCCTGGGGCAACTGCAGGAATTAACAGTTGCTTCCTAAATCGGTATCCATTCCTGAAAGGGCTTGAATTAATTCATCTAATTCCTTATTGCCATCACCTGAAATCACATCCAAACACAAAATAGCCTCCAGAAGATCCTTTTTAAGAGATCGAGGCAAGTCATCATAAACAATCTCTTGAATTATATCAATTCTATTACATGATTGCTCTAACATAGGACTTTTTAATGCACTATCAAGGTTAAAAGTAACCTTGTCATCACCTACAGAAAGTGTTAAACTATTATTCTTTACATCAATGACAGCTCCTGCAGTATTTAAGAATGGTCTACCTAAAATAATAGGGATGTGTGCATTATCCTCCATATCCAACACTGCAAAATCAACGGGGATAAAAAACTTCCCAAGTCTTACCGGGACGTCCTCCAAAATACCTTTTGGGTATTTCACAGTCCTGCCCACCATCTGTAAGGTAATGGTAGTAAACTTTAAAGAACCCATATCCAATTTCTTACAGATAGACAACGGCATAACACTAACAATTCCCGCAAAATAGCACTACATTCCTCGGTTAAAGAACCAGTCTCTACTGAACTCAATTCCCGCTTCCTACTCAATATGTCTTTTAAAACTTAGTATATATAGGTACCTATGTAATCAAGTCAGTAAATGGCACAGTAACCTGCAAATTTTTGACAATGTCGAGAAACTTACGAAAATGATTATCATTCTTACTTCGATCGACCCTATGCGGGAAGGGTAGTGGCACCTTGGGAGGTGTCAATGTATCAACTGGCTTGTCAGCTGTCGGGACTGTCTTCTCCATGGCATCTTTCTCCTTAGAAGGTGTAGGCTCTACAATCTCCTCAATCACCACATTGCTGGTCTTGCCAGTTTGCAATCCTGTCTCTGAATCAGCATCATCAGCGGGCATCTTAGGACCTTCATAGTGGGTCCCTCTTCTAATAGTGATGGAGTTGCAATTCTCTCTTTGAGCTGGTGGATTCGGTTGAGGAGGTAGTTGACCCTGCTGCCTCTGAGCTGTGGACTGTGCAATCTGAGCTAGCTGGGTTTCTAGTTGCTTATTGTGAGCCTGCATTGCCTCCATATTCTTCTTCATCTGCAACATCATATTCTTTAGCTCTGAAATTTCACCACTAGGTTGAACTGGTGGTACTGGCAATGGTGGTCTGCTGAAACCTGGTGGATGTGGTGGTACAAATCGCTGCATCTGCTGGTGAACCTGCTGAGGTGGTATAGTTTGCTGAGGATTCTGCACATTGTTGTTGTTCTTGTAGAAAAAGTATGGATGATCCTTCCACATTGGATTGTATGTATTGGAGAATGGATTGTTCTTGTAGGCTTGGAAGGCACACACTTGCTCTACTGAACAGGTACATGATTGGGAACTGTGACCGAATGAACCACATGAATCGCAGAAAGGCTCAATGCATCCCGAGAGTGCAGCCATCGCAGCTACAGGTGATGGCTGAGGAGCTGTAGTACCAATCTTATCGAGCTTCCGGCCTATGGCATTGATATGTGAAGCTAAACTTTCATACTTATCATCAACTACATGCTTTCCACCGTTCTTCGAATGTCCCATGGGATTGCCAAACTGTGAATTAGGAATAGCAATTTTTTCGATCAAATCATATGCAATATTAACCTCTTGGTTCATGAATCGACCACTGCCAGCTAAATCTAATAATGTTCGACTCTCATTCGCTAAACCATTAATTATAGAATGACTGGACCAGGAACCACTTCTCAAGACCATGATGTGGGCACAATCTCAATAGATCCTTGAATCTCTCCCATGCTTCATACAATGTTTCATCTGACTCCTGGTTGAAATTCGTGTTCTTACTCCGAAGGGTTGCAGTTTGCTCTGGAGGGTAATACTTCCTTTGAAATGCTAGAGCTAACTCTTCCCAATTGTTGATATTATCCATATTAAGACTATTCAGCCAAGTACGGGCCTTGTCTTTCACTGAGAACGGGAACATCATTCTTCTAATGTAATCCTAGGAGACCCCAGCTTGCTTAATCGTACCACAGTACTATAGGAAGTTATACAAATGCAACATTGGATCCTCCATCAGTGTTCCTACAAACTGATTCCTTTCCACCATATTCACCAGATCTGACTTCAATTCAAAATTTAGAGCCTCAGTATCAGGGAACCGATAACCACCTCCAACTGTTACAGAACTGGGCTGAGAATAATCTTTCAATGATCGTGGTCGCGGCGCCGGCAGTGGTGGCGGTGGCGGTGGTTGTACATCATTATTCAGTATGTTATTCTCGTTAATATGTGACTCTACCATTTTTTCACTGTCAGAAATCTCAAAAATGCTCAAATCAGAAAAGAGTTGTGACACTTCCGATAGTATCCTTTGAGAAAGAACAACTCTCCGCAACCTCCACTTCCTTCTACAACTAAACTAGGGCTTTTAGAATAATAGAATGCGTAATGAAAGCCTAGGGAAGAATTACATTATGTACTTAGTCAAAACAAAGGGGGGAAATTGACAAAACACGGCCTGAGTAGCGTGCCCGGGCAACCCGGGCACAATGCACTTTTCCCGGGCACACTGCTAAATGGCCCCCAGAGCTTCCAACTTCACTCGTTTACTTCGTAACTCGACTTCTATGCTTCCCAAAGGCTTTTAAATCACGTCCTAGCTTCCCTATTAGTTTCTCAAAGTGGTCAATACTCTTACTAACTTGCCAAGTGCTTGGGATAAAGCGAAAACCGACACAAAAGCATCAATTCCCTGCAAAAAATGAAAACCAAAGTAACCAGCACTAAAAGCAATCGAAGTTAGTAGATTAGGCTCAAAAGAGCCTTGTTAGAGCCAAAAACCAATATAAAATGGGGGCAAATAATGAATATAAAATGAACTTATCATAAAGCAAAAACCTTTAAACCATCAATGGAAGTAAAATCCATAACCGAATTATGGACTTTACAAATACCCCCAATTTATCAAATTTGAATTAGTGTTTGCTTAGTTACGTTGCTTTTGGATCGGAGGTGAATGTCAAGCCTCAATTGCCGCCTCCTTCCTTAATCGACCCACCACCACCATAATTCAACTGGTTTGGGTATTTGGTTAATTTGGTTTTTTGATTTATGGGTTTCGAATTTTATTTGTTTTTTATTTGTTTGATACATTTTGTTTTTGGGGTTAATTTTATTTTGGTGGTGGTTTGTTTTGTACTCGAGTTTTTAATTTTTCGATTGTGATTGAAAAGGGTTTTTTTTCACAAATTTGGAGTTTGAGTGAGATGCTTTTGAATGAGTTTGAATTTGGGGATTTACGATTTAATTTGTTGGTGAGATGATTGAGATTGAATTGAGGAAATTTGATGAAGTAAGCACTACGGTTTAAGATGAGGTTTGAATTGAAGTGAGTTGATAAAGTAACCATGGGAAGAAGGAAGAAGGTGAAGATGATTGACTAGATGATTTTGTTTCCTCCAACAAAAAAAAAGTAAAAGTAAAAATAAAGATAAAAAAATCAAATAAGATTAGCAGTTAATCAGGTCACCAGTTATTTAGTCTAAATATGGAAAATCATGTGCAAAGTTGGATCTAAAAATGAATAATCAAAAGTTGGGTCTTTTACTAAGTGACCGTCCAAAGTTTGGATTATTTTCATGAATTTTTCCTTGTCAATAAACTAAATTATACATCGCCAACGTTACATTGGTCTGGGGTTTGTGCATGAACATACGAATGCAAACTAATCTTTTTTATAATAATCTGTATTCATGGTCGGCTATTAGGGTGTCTCAAATGGGACACAACACAAGGCCTCATTTTAACGCGGGGGGACGGGGTCAAGATATATTAAAGATCTACATTTTGACTAAAAAATAAAAGCTAAAGCAAATATATATGTATACACACACACACACACACACATATATATATATAGTAAGGATCCACTAAAAAATCTTAAGTTTGCTGAAAACCACAAAAAAGGGGTACATATAAGATTTAAAGCGGTACATATTAAGGTTAAAGTGGTATAGGTACATTTACAACAATTTTTTTATTATTTATGAAAATGTCATCAATGAAGTACATGTACCCTTTATACCTCTACTGTACCCTTTTTTTGTGGTTTTCACGGTGAAAACAGTTTTCACATGATCCTCTTTCTATATATATATAGCAAGGATCCACTAAAAATCTTAAGTTTGCTAAAAACCATGAAAACCACAAAAAAAAGGGGTACATATAAGATTTAAAGCGGTACATATTAAGATTAAAGTGGTATAGGTACATTTACAACAATTTTTTTTATTATTCATGAAAATGTTATCAATGAAGTATGTGTACCCTTTATACCTCTATTGTACCCTTTTTGTGGTTTTCACATGATCCTCTTTCTATGTGTGTGGGGGGGGGTGTGGGTGTGTCGGTGTGGGTGTGTGTGTGTGTGTGTATGTAAGGAAGATGTTCAAATGAGAACCCTCTTATGAGAACTGTGAGAACTACATCAAAACTCTTTTATTCAATTTTGTTTTTAACTTTTCTAAGTGTTATGATGTTACTTTACACCTTTTTTAATAGTAACAAGCTATAGACATTTATTTCAAGTGTTTAAGCTATCATATATAATTGACCTATAAGTAGTAACTATGACCACCTAAATAGTATACGATTTTCAAAAGCCTAAAAAATAGTAATAAGTGATTGCAAGTTTCAGATGTGTTTTATACGGTCGTTATTTAGTAGTTCTCATGGTTCTCATGCAAAGAGGGTTATCATAGGATCCTCACCCATATATATATGTATGTATATCATTTGCAAACTAATTTTCAAATTAATCCTACTCTGTACTTTATTCTCTTCTATTATTTTTTTCCACTCTTTTCTCTCTATTCCACTCCTTTAATTCATAATTTTCTCCTTCTTGCATTAAACTAATATCTTTTCCTAATTTTAATTCAAGGATGTTAACATGTAATATTTCAATAATTTTTTATCTTGTATAGATTGTAGTACAATGGAATTGAAGATAATTTTCTTTTATATATTTGGTACTAATTTTTATTTACATCAATTAAACTTTCGAAACCCAGCTATTTAGGTATCTTTTAAAATATTATGGTATTGTATTTTGTGTATAATGTTTTTTTTTTATGCTACAAGGGGCCTAACTTTGATTATTTAACACATTGCCTCACTCTTTATGAAGATGGCCCTATTCGCATTAACTATCAATTAATTAAGTTTTTTCGATCTTTTCATACCATATTTTCCCACTCACAATAATCTCCTAGCATAAATTCATAGGATATTTTTCGATGTGAAAGAAAGAGAGAAAAGCTACTCCCTTCGTCCCTTAATGCTTGCAACATAAAGCTCTTGTTAGTTTTGACAAACAATAATAATTAAACTAGAGACAAGTAAAGTAGAGACAAGTATAGAGAGAGTGAGAGACAAGTAGAGAACACGCGATTTTAGTGAGGAAACCTTTCCTAGGCCCAATAGGAAGGAAAAAACCTCGACCACTAGAGATTTTGACTCAATTCTCTTTTTACTAACTAGGGCCAACGACTCTGTTACAATCCTAGTTAGTACGGACTTCTCTAAGTACCACTCAGTACTTTGTTCCCCCTGAACTAGTTCCCCCTGAACAAGCTCTTCTCTATTCTCTTTCTCTCTTGTTGGCTTGACCAGCCTTCTCTATTCTCTAAGTATAACTCAGTACTTCTCTATTCTCTAAGTATAACTCAGTACTTCTCAATTCTCTAAGTACAACTCAGTACTTCTCTATTCTCTAAGTACAACTCAGTACTTCTCTATTCTCTAAGTACAACTCAGTACTTATTCCCTTGAACTTGTTCCCCTGAACGAGTTCTTCTCTTTCTCTTTCTCTTTACAAGTGATTCACTCAAATCACTCTTCTTTCCCTGAACTCAAGATTACAGACTCATAAAGTTGAACACAATCCTAGTACAACTGACTCTCGTACCTAGTCTTGTATGCTTCAAATGAAGTACGTAAGTCTTGGTTGAATTTCTTCTCTTCTGATCTTCAGTATTTATAGTGAAGTTACAAGTAGGGTTTCTCTGATTTCCTTCCTTGTTTTCACGCTTCATATCTTCACCAATATCTTGGTGAATATTCTTCATAAAGTGAATTTAGATTAATTCTCCATCAAAATTCACATAGATTTGTTACCATAATCTTGTGTATATCTTTTCCAAATATCTTCAAAGATCTTTTATGGTATCTTCTTAGAATATATCTTCCATATCTTCTCAGAAAGTCAACATTTTCTAAACCCGGAGGTTGTTCCACATAGACATTTTCCTTCAAGTAACCGTTAAGGAAAGCACATTTGACATCCATTTGGAACAACTCCCCATATAGGCAGCGGAAAGCAATTAAAATTCTAATGGCTTCTAATCTTGCTACAGGAGCAAAAGTCTCCTCAAAGTCAATACCTTCTTGCTGATTGTAACCTTTTACCACTAACCTGGCTTTGTTTCTTAAGTGTTCCATATTCATCAAGTTTGTTCCTGTACACCCATTTAAGTCCAATGACTTTTTGATGTTCAGGCTTAGGTTCAAGATGCCATACCTTTTTTCTTTCAAATTGACCTAGTTCCTCTTGCATAGCTATGATCCAATCTGGATCACCTAAGGCTTCTTTGTGACGTCTTGGTTCAAGCGTTGAAAGAAATACATTGAAGGCGCAAAAGTTTCTTATTTGAGACCTTGTTTGAGTTCCTTTATCTATATCACTTATGATAAGATCCATGGGATGTGAGCTTTGATGTTTCCAAGGTTTGGGCTGAAACTCCCNCTGAAACTCCCTGTGTGGTGTGACTTCTCCATCGTCGTCACCCGCAACTGGTTGTTCCACCTCTCCTGTCTCTTCAAGAGTCTCTGGTGTGCTCACTTGTCCAAGTTCATTACTTTGTTCCTGTTCCTCATGTAGTTCAGTTGTCTTCTGGACATGAGGACATTCTTTTGCAACCTGTTCATCGTCACCTGTACTTTTGTCACCTGTAAAACATGTCAGTCCAATTTCAAATTCATTATCATCCTGGCCATCATGAGATACAATGTCAGTTTCATCAAAGATAATGTGCACACTTTCCTCAACACACATAGACCTTTTATTATACACTCTATAAGCTTTGCTATGACTTGAATAACCTAGAAAAACTGCTTCATCACTTCTCTCATCAAATTTTCCTAGGTGTTTCTTACCGTTGTTGTGCACGAAGCATTTACAACCAAATGTTCTTAGGTAAGAGACATTTGGCTTTTTCCCTTTGAACAACTCAAAAGGTGTCTTGTTAAGGATTGGTCTTATTAGAGCTCTGTTGATTATGTAGCATGTTGTATTAATTGCTTCTGCCCAAAAATTCTTAGGCAATGAACTAGCAATTAACATTGTCCTTGCCATATCTTCCAATGTTCTGTTCCTTCGCTCTACTACTCCATTTTGCTGCGGTGTCCTTGGAGCTGAAAAGTTATGATCTAATCCATGTTCACTACAAAACTCATCAAACTTTTGATTATCAAACTCTGTTCCATGGTCAAATCTTAAATGTACCAATCTATGTCCACTTGTTCTTTGCACCTTTTTCGCAAAAGCTTCGAATTCGTCGAAGGTTTGTTCTTTGGTAGCAAGGAACAGGGTCCATGTATACCTGGAATAATCATCAACAATAACAAAAACATATTTCTTTCCACTCCTACTTTGAATATCTACTGGACTACAAAGATCCATATGTATCAGCTCAAGTGGCTTAGAAGTACTTACCAAGGTTTTTGATTTAAAAGATGAGCGAACATGTTTTCCTTTAACACATGCATCACAAATTTTATCACAATTGTACTTAATGTTTGGCAAACCAATTACTAAGTCCTTTTGTCTTAATTTGTTTAGTAGTGAAAGACTAGCATGTCCACAACGTTTGTGCCACAGTAGTGGATCATTGTCTGCAACACTTAGACACTTGAGACGATTTTCAGGAACAAGGTTCAAATTAACAGTATAAGTGTTCCCTCTCCTTTTTCCTTCTAGTACGATGTCTCCAGTGTTGCAATCAATGACAAAACATTTTTCACATGTAAAACGAACAGTATTCCCTTTGTCACAGATTTGGGAAATACTGAGTAAATTATTTCTTAACCCCTCGACTAGAATACATTGTCTATGGAACATTTTTGTGACTTACCTACCTTACCTATGGCGATTATATCACCCTTCTTATTATCACCAAAAGTCACTGTTCCTCCATTATAGGCAACAAGTGAAAGAAATTGAGTTTCGTCTCCTGTCATGTGCTTGGAACAACCACTGTCGAGGTACCACAGGTTGTTCCCCTTCACTTGTGCCTGCACAATAGTTTAGTGGTTAGTAACAGGAACCCAGACTTGCTTGGGTTCCTTTGTATCAACATTCTTAACTATCCACATCAGTTTTAACTTGTTCATGTTTTTATCTATTTGTTCCATTTTTCTGGTGCATCCTCCTTGAAGATGTCCAGTTGTTCCACAGAAAGTACAAATTTTGTTGTTAGGTAAATCTACATACTTCTTGACTTTATCTCTCCTCTTATGGTTAAAACCCACACCTGATCTGTTTTTAGATTGATTCTTTTCAAACCAATTAACAGCGTTAACATGACTTGATTTGTTATGATTTGATTTTAGGCTTCTTTCAAGATCTGAATTTCTTGTTTTTAAATCAGTGATCTCTTGTTTTAATTTTAAGAATTCATTCTTTTCAGCTTGTGTGGGGGACAGATTTATGAAATTTGTTTCAGGAATTAGACACTTGTACCCTTGCAATTCTACATTTAAGAATATATTTTCTTCTTTAATTTTTTCACAAGCGTGTTTTAATTCAGTGTTCTTATCAAGTAGTTCAAAGAAGCGGTTTTCCATATCTCTTTTATTAGTCCTAATCCACTTAGCATGTTCTTTACGAGTTTCCAAAGATTTTTCTAGTTGTGAAACATGTTTGCAAATTTCTTTGTATTCATCCAGAGTTTCCAGCAGAAGCTCTTGAAGTTTTGCAGCACTAAGTTTTTTAATTTGTTCCTTAAGAGCATAGGGACTTACGTTGAAACAAGTCAGGTTTTCTGTTTCTTCAAGTTCGGCCATGAGACAAATGTGAGCAGTCTCTTCAATTCCTCAAGTTGATCTTCTTCATCATCAGTTATATCATCCTCTTGTAGAGTGGCTATCATGGACTTTCTGGAGTCTTTCTCTGTAAAGAATGGTTTCTTTACAAATTTTGACTTCACCTTCCCTGTGCCCTTTTCTGATTCCCATAGTGGACAATCTCGAATGAAGTGATCCATACTTCCGCACTTATGACAAGTGGTTCTGGAGGATCTAACTTCAGTTTTTCCTTTGCCCCTTTCTTTGTACATCATTTTCTTCAGTTGTCTCACCAGCAAGCCTGCATCTTCTGCACTTACTACTTAATCATTCTCATCTTCATCTTCTGTTTTGGTCGTGGAACGTCCTTCAGCCTTAAGAGCAATAGATCGTCCTTTGGATGTTTCTGCTTCTCCAGATTTAAGATGCATCTCATGGGTCATTAATGAACCTGTAAGCTGTTCAACATTGAACTTGGAAAAATCCTTAGTTTCAAATAAAGTGGTAACTTTAGCATTCCATCTTTCATCCTGAGGTAGACTTCTAAGAATTTTTCTTACTTGTTCTTCATTAGTAATGACTCTCCCTAAGGACTCTAACTCAATAACAATGTTACCAAACCTAACAATCATTTCCTGAACACTTTCCTTAGATTCCCTTTTAAACATCTCACATTCTTGCATTAAGTAATCAATTTTAGAATTTTTTAACTTCAACTGTTCCTTCATGAGTTATTTGCAAAAAGTCCCACATTTCTTTCGCGCTCTTGCACCCCGTCGTACGGTACTCACGAGGTCCAAGTCCACAATGCAAGTATTTTAGTGCAGAAGCATTCATTTCAATTTTTTCATAGTCCTCTTTTACGTATTCACTTTCGGGTTTAGGAACAAGTTCACCTTTTTCATTCTTTTTGGTAATTTGAAAATTACCATCACGAATCACCTTCCAGATTTGGAAATTATCAGCAGTAATAAAAGTCTCCATCTTTGCTTTCCATTCACGATAGTACTTCCCATTGAAGTTGGGAGGCCTTACGGTGGAATGTCCCTCAGTTAGTCGTTCCTCGTTGTTTTCCATGGTTCCAGGATTCACTCGTCAAAATTACCTGCACACAACCAAAAAAGAGAACCTGCTCTGATACCAATTGTTAGTTTTGACAAACAATAATAATTAAACTAGAGACAAGTAAAGTAGAGACAAGTATAGAGAGAGTGAGAGACAAGTAGAGAACACGCGATTTTAGCGAGGAAACCTTTCCTAGGCTCAATAGGAAGGAAAAAACCTCGACCACTAGGGATTTTGACTCAATTCTCTTTTTACTAACTAGGGCCAACGACTCTGTTACAATCCTAGTTAGTACGGACTTCTCTAAGTACCACTCAGTACTTGTTCTCCCTGAACTAGTTCCCCCTGAACAAGTTCTTCTCTTTCTCTTTCTCTCTTGGTGGCTTGGCCAACCTTCTCTATTCTCTAAGTACAACTCAGTACTTCTCTATTCTCTAAGTACAACTCAGTACTTCTCAATTTTCTAAGTACAACTCATTACTTCTCTATTCTCTAAGTACAACTCGGTACTTCTCTATTCTCTAAGTACAACTCAGTACTTATTCCCTTGAACTTGTTCCCCTGAACGAGTTCTTCTCTTTCTCTTTCTCTTTACAAGTGATTCACTCAAATCACTCTTCTTTCCCTGAACTCAAGATTATAGACTCATAAAGTTGAACACAATCCTAGTACAACTGACTCTTGTACCTAGTCTTGTATGCTTCCAATGAAGTACGTAAGTCTTGGTTGAATTTCTTCTCTTCTGATCTTCAGTATTTATAGTGAAGTTACAAGTAGGGTTTCTCTGATTTCCTTCCTTGTTTTCACGCTTCATATCTCACCAATATCTTGGTGAATATTCTTCATAAAGTGAATTTAGATCAATTCTCCATCTAAATTCACATTCTTCTTTTCTTCATAGATTTGTTACCATAATCTTGTGTATATCTTTTCCAAATATCTTCAAAGACCTTTTATGGTATCTTCTTAGAATATATCTTCCATATCTTCTCAAAATATACTTTGAAGTCTTGTTGTCATATATTCTCTGAATATTCTGATCAAGTGTATAAATCTTATGAATTACGTATTAATTATTTCGATACGTACTTGAGACATCTGAACTTGAGACAAGTTCTTCTATTGGTACAACGGCTACTAATATATGTTTATCTTGACATCAAACAAGTAACCCATTAGTAGTATGTGTTTGTCACCATCAAAACCCCTAGAGTCAACAGCTCTCACAAAAAGTGGGTCCGTGTTGTAAATATTATGGGACGGAGGTAGTATTAAATTAGATTAAACATTATATGTAAAGCTATTTAACTATTGTATTATAAAATTTAATTAATATTACGTCTATTACAAATTAATTGCAACAATATTATTTTATAAGAGTATTTTACAAACTGTTATTTTGGTTGTAACCAATTGATTACAGAGATAATATGTATTTTTGTCTAACTATCTAATGGTATTATCAAATAAAATCATCTTCTACAATTTTGTGTACATTCTTATTGATTGTTTCGGACTAGATTCCTTACATTGATGATTTTAATTGTTAGCTAAAGTAAGTTACCACTATCTAAATTCGTGTGGTTTATTGACTTTTCTAAAATTCAACCTTACATGTCAATCAACAAGCAGTGTAGGAAAGAAGAAGAAGAAAGAATATTACACAAATGAAACCTTTCCCAAATTTTATAGGGTTGAGGTTGCCACATACACAAACTTCATCTTCAAAACCCCTTATTACCGGCTATAAGTTTCCAAGCAATTGAAGGTTCGTTGATAATTCTTTCCAAAATCATAATTAGCTTAATCATCACTTTTTGAAGTAAGAAGAAAACTGTTTTTTTTTTTTTCATTTTTTGGTTGGTCCCTTCAAAAAATCTTCTTCCTCTATATAAGACAACCCACCAAATATAATTTTCTCATACTTGATTAAAAAATCATATAATCATGAATGTCCAAAAACAAGTCACAACTTTAACTACACCAATTAAACACCTTTACACCAACCTAAATCTTCTTAAATTATGTTGCTTTTTTATCTTATTAATAGCCTTTACCATAACCTTTACACTCACTCTTGTCTTCTATTCACATAGATTATCCTCCTACAATATCATCCCTATAAGTTTGCAAGCCCCTCAAAAACTCGATTCTATCGCGACAACTTCACCAAAAAAATCATCAAAAATTAATGGTCATTTAGTTGATTCAACCCCTATTGAAGATTTGATGATGAGGACATCTTCTATGGCTAAAAAAATGGAGGAGAAAACTCTATTAAAAGAGTTGCCTAAAGTTGCTTTTTTGTTCTTGATCAAAGGATCACTTCCTTTAGCTCCTTTATGGGAAAAATTCTTCAAAGGACATGATGGGTATTACTCCATATATGTTCATTCTGATCCTTCTTTCAATTCTTCATCTGAGGTAAATAGTGGAGTGTTTTATGGCCGCAGAATTCCTAGCAAGGTACGTTACTTTTGTTCTCTTTTGTTTTGAAGAGTGATGATATAGTGTAACTTTTTGGTGGGTTTATTCTTTTTGTTTTTGTATGTTGCTTGTGTTTGATTATATCAGGTTAGTTCATATTGGTTACAATAATTGGGTATTATTTATAAGATATAAAATATTCAAGTATTATAATTAATATGAAACAAAGGTAATATTTAGCTGGAGGAAGTTAGGGCCCTTCTCAATTTATATTGAGGTTTAATGAATTATTGTGCCCTACTTTTAAAAGTTTGTGATCTGGCACTCAAAATTGATAAATGTGTATTCAAGTAATGTTATTTGTAAAATGAGAGTATTTACTTTTCATTTAGCGCTTGTCAGAACTTATGAGTTAGATGATGATTATATACTAAACTGTTTTATGCCAACGCCAAATAGAGCACCATATTTAGGGCTTGTTTACTTAAGCGTAAAATCCGTTCATTTCAGTTCAATTCAGTTCAGTTTAGCTCTTCCTTTATTTTGCTATTCATTAATCTTTCGTAAAAAACTTTCAGTTCAGTTCAACTCAATTCAGTTCAGTTCAGTTTAATTCAATTCATCTATTTTCAGTTGAAGTAAACAGGCCCTTAGTAATCATTAGTACAAATTGTTAATTTGTTACTATTGAATTCCTGGGAGTTCCCTGCAAATCAAATGATAGTTTTTAAGGTATTTTTCTACACTTAGCTTATTTTATATTTTATAATTGTAAATAGACAAAAACAATTTGACAGGTAAATTCTTTTTGTTGACTTATGAGTTTAAGTAAACTCAACTCATTAGTCAACAAAATTTATAACTTCCTAATTAAGAGCTATTTTCTATTAAGAGCGATTTTCTATTAAGGCTATGTTCAAAATAAATCCTAATCTTTCATACAAGAAGCGGAGAAAAAAAAAACTCCAAACTCTCACAAAGCGAGATAAAAAAAACTCAGAAATTGGAAAGAAATCTCTTGTAAAGAAAGAGCAAGGAAAATTATTCATAAAAAAAATTAAAATTAAAAAAAATTGGGGCTTACCGTCATCAAAGAGATGATGATGGTAGCCCCTTACGATCGACAAGATGTTTTAGGGCTTTTTTAGGAGGGGAGGGAGAGAGAAAGTTGATTACGTGAGCATGAGTTTTTCTGGTATTCTACAACTCTACATAAATGAACCTATTGTAGCTAATGTTGATTGTTAGTATATTCTAATATGATCTAAACTTTTGTGATTAGCCATGAATGTTTTTAATTTGATTTGATTTTTGTTGTTGTTGTTTTTTTTTTTTTTTTTTTTAACTAAAAACTAGAATTC
>PYUH01001143.1:326764-344851 GCA_016808085.1 Suaeda aralocaspica | reverse complement strand
ATATATATATATATATATATATATATATGTTTATATATATAAACACTTTAAATTAAAGTATTCTTTCTTATTAGGAGTACAACTAGTTAGGGGTGTTCACCGGACCAGACCGGTTGGACCGGAAGACCGGAATCTCCGATTTTCTTGAACCGGAGACCGGATTGGAAAAATTCTGATCTGGACCGGACCAGACCTGATTTTTCCGGTCTGCACCCGTTTTAGACCGGTTGGACCTGAATTTGTAGTTTTTTAATCTTTTATAAAAAAAAATTATTTCCCTCTTATATACACTAAGTATAACATAAATATTTTAATGATATATAAAACATAAATATATTTAGTATTTTAACTAAATAAACCTTTATATATATATATTAAACTTTTATAATTATTTACTAAAAATATTAATTTTTTCATGGAAATCGGTCCAACCAGTCCGATCATAAATTTTCCGGTTTTGGACCGGACCAAACCAAAAATCCGAAATAACAAATTTTAGTAGACCAAAGACCGGACCGGATTATGCACACCCCTACACCTAGTCACATAATAAGATTAAAGTATAGAGAGATTCGCATAGGACCGGATGATTAATTGATAATTTACCAAGAGAATAAGTGGTAAAAGCTTCCCTCCCGATTCCATGAGATCTTGGGATCGATTCTCATCCTCACTCTTATATCTCCCTACTACCAAAAAAAATAATAATAATTTACCAAAACACATAGGTCAAAGAATTGAAAAGGATGAGGGTGTAGGGATAGAGTTAGACAAACTTACAATAAGACTCCAACAAGTGTCAATGTAATCGAAGAAACCGAAATAACCCCATCGATGATGCATGGACCCACTGCCTAAATTGCGCAATCCTCGCGTTTTTAAACTTCTAATTTGGCAATTGCGTAATTGACACTTAAAATTGGCCTTATTAGTTTTGGATTGTATAGTCAATGCTTTGTTGCATCTCCATTCGTCTTCCATTTATTGACTACATAGTACTGTACCACTGTTGTAGTGTTTTATGTTGTTGATGTTTGGTACATGAATAATGTTGTAATGTTGTTAGAGTGAGGGGTAGCTCGAGTTGATTTTTAGTGATTTTATAATTAAATCTTATTACTCTTTTTAGTGGCTTCTAATCACAAATAAACAAATAAATAAATAAATTGAAAATATGACAATAATGTTGTAGGTTAGCTTTGTGAGGAAGGTCCGTGTACGTTATTCAAGTTGCCAAAATTTTGTGTTTGGGCATGTTGAGCTAACAGGGACTTGAACTATGCTTTCATAGTTTGAAAATTATCATAGTCTTGTTGTCCTTGCCTTTGTTATTAATTAATTAGTGAAAATGTGTAAACTTTAGCAAAAATCAGGTAAATAAAAGGTTATTAAAAATTAATTTCAATAATTAATAAATTGTTAAAGATTTGTGTAAAGAGAATTAGGTAAAATTAAGCTTAAATATATAAAGTTGGTTAAATAAAATTAACTTTAAATCAAGAAAAGTAGTAAGTTCAATCCAATGAAAATGACTTCATTTCATCAAAAGTAAATCAAAGCGAATAGGGTCTAACTTGATTGGCATATCTATGAAGCTGTATTCTTATATGTATATTTATATACTTACTCTTTATCAAAATTGTTTCAACATTTTTTTGTGTTATTTGACAAAAATTTTACAAGTAAAAATATAACTTAAACTTACTAAATTACTAAAAAGTAAGCACTTTTCACTATTTATTTATGTGATCTCTCAATGCTCCCCACTTTGTTTCATAACATATCAATGGTCCTGTGCAGTTTAGTTTCGAATTAGTATAATACTCATGCGATGCATAATTTAAAATCCTATTTTTAAATTATCAATAAAGATATAATTAGTAAATTGTATAACAAGATAGTTTAGCAAAATATTTTGAGTGTACTAACAAAAAACTAATATCTACTAAACTATCAATAGTATATTATTTCATTAAAATTAGTGAAATAACAAATTAATCAAAGTTATTCTCATTTAAAAATATGAGATTTTATGTCTTTTTATTTAGATAGTTTCTATAATTATAACTGTGATCTCGTACAATAGTTAAATGTTGGTATCACATGCAATAGTTTTACATATATTTGAACTATTAAAATCCCGATAGTAGTTAACTTTAAAATATTGAGATCTCTTCCAATAAAAATACACTTGAAATCTTATCTCATAAAATGATAATAAACTTGAACTATTGAGTTCCCGTGTAATAATGTTATAATTGAACTACTAAACTCGTGTGCAATACTAGTCAACTTTAAAATATTAATATCCAGTGCAATATTGGACAAAATTGAAGTGAAGCTACTTTACTAAAATACGATGCTTTTGTGAATGACGATGCACAACTGCAAAATATTACCAAACACAACATTTTAGGGAGTGCCCAAACATAATTAGACACCCTCTAATAAAAGTGTTTCATATTTTTGGTTAAATGAAAATATAGCATTATATATCATTCATATATCTGACATAAAAATGTTAAAAAAATGGGCATTTTCAAAAAACGAGTAAGGCCATGTTCTTTTAGACTGAAACAGAGTTGGACTGAATTGAACTGAATTGAACTCAACTGAAAGAAGCTGAACTGAACTGAGCTGAATTGAGCTGAAATGAGCTGAACTGAATTGAAGTGTGTTGAACTGAACTGAAGTAGACTGAGATGAAGTAGTAATTATAATGGAGATAAGCTAAACTGAACTGAAGTGGACTGAACTGAATTGAATTGAATTGAATTGAATTGAACTGAAGTGCCAAAAAATTAAGTCCAAAAGAACAGGGGCTAAGTATATACAATAGCATTAAACGACGAAAATGGGACATCTCCAATCTATATTTGGGAGTTCTCAAAAAAAAAAAAAAAAAATTGGTTTGCCTCATCTATTATTTTTTGACATCGTCGTTGCGAGTTACTGTTTACAGAATTTTTAACTAAAATAATCTTAAATATGATTACAAATAAAAAAAAATCACCACTCACTTGGGATTTTAAAAAAAAAAAAAAACATTTTGCCCATGATACAAAATTAATTAAAATAAAAAATAAATAAATAAAAAGTTCTCACTTTACCTATATACATATGTAGTATATTGTAAAAGTAACATTACGGGTACAGTTATTACTAAAATTATCATGAAAATTCATTATCACCAATAGATTAAGAAAAACAACAATAATATATGATTGCTTGTCACCAATAGTTTATATATTATCATTGCGATTTTTATGTAACTGTATTATTTATTTTAAATTATAGGTATTCCATGCAATAATATTGTATTTGAGTGATTAAGTTAACGTGTAAAAATATTATTGATAATTTTTTGAATATTATTAAGGTTCTTATAATTTATTATGTTCCATTAATATCTTTGTAAAATTATTATAATCCTGTGCAATAAGTTTATATTTGAACTTTTAAAATCGTGTGCACTAATATTGTTGATAATTTTTTAATAAGATTAAAATTCTTAATATTAATTACCTCTCAATATTATCTTTGTAAAACTATTGATATCTTGTGCAATAGTTTTATATTTGAAATATTCAAATCTCATGAAACTATTAAAAATGTGGTCATTTATTTTAACTTTTTATGGAAAAAATATGCAATGTAATAATATTAACTCTCGTGCAATAGTAGTAAATTAAATTTAAAAAACAAAATGACATGAAATCCACCTTAATAAAATATTACCAATTGTGGAATTGATTTTTTTTTCAAATAAAGTTATAAATCCATCTTTATTTAATTGATTAATATCGTCAGTCAAACGTCATTTCTAGGTAGCCATTGACAAGTCTTGTTCCCCATAAATTATGAACAATGTTTTAAAAATTGTCAACAAGTACTCTTGTGCACTTATGTCACTTGGCTCGCGCGCGACCTCGCTTCTTATTATGTAAGTATAGAAATCAATTATAAGACAAAATTATGAAATCACCAAAAAAAATAAAATCTGGTCATTTTCTTTATTTAGAAAAAGGGAAAATATAAAGTATTAATATAAGTTCTCGTATAATAGTACGTAGTATATTTAAACAAAATAATTCGAAACAACTTTACTAAAATATGTTGTATGTATTACTGATAATATTCGGGGAAAAAGCTAAATTTCTTTTTTATTATTCAGTGCAATAGTTTTATATTAGAAATTTTAAAAATTATCATGCAACTATTAGAAATTGTTCATTTATTTATTTTATAGAAAAATCAAATATATAAAGTGATAATATTAGCTCTTATGCGATAAAGTATTAAGTTAAGTTTTAAACAAAATTACATGAAACCACTTTGATAAAATACTACAAATAACTATAGGGGGTACTAATTTAGTTGCTTGTAATTTGTTCATTTTATATACCTTGTACAAAATTTATTGTGATTTCGTGCAATCAATTTTTTTAAAAAATTGATCTAATTTTGTTACAATATGACTTATAATTTATAAAAGTTATAAATCCATATTTAATTTACTTACAAAAACCACTAGAAAGACAAAATTATGAAAATAAGGTCATTTATTATTTTTATAAAAAGGAATATACAAAGTAATATTATTAGTTCCCGTACAATATGATAGTAAATTTAAACAAAGTGGCATAAAACCAATTTACTAAAATACTCCGTATTACATACCAATTACATTAGGGGCAAAAACTTAAATATTAACAATACCGTCCCTAAAAAGTTGTTGCTAGCTAGGCATTCATAGGCCTTGTATAATAATATTATTATACAAAGTACAAAAAATGAATATAGTATAGATATTTAATTATCAAAATATGAGTAAGGCCCTGTTCTTGTGGACTAAAACAAAGTTGAGCTGAACTGAAAGGAGCTGAGCTGAACTTAAAGGAGCTGAACTGAACTGAATTGAACTGAAATGAGCTGAATTGAACTAAACTAAAGTGGATTGAAATGAAATAGTAATTATAATGGAGATGAGCTAAACTGAACTGAATACTAAATTGAACTAAACTGAATAGAGCTGAACTGAATTGAACTGAATAGAGTTGAATTGAACTGAAATGCCAAAAATTTAAGTCCAAAAGAACAGGGTCTAAAACAAGAATGTCAATCAAATTATGTTTTTGAGATTTTCATAAAGATATCTATAACATAGAATATGGATAGATTTACTATCTTTATAAAGAAAATAATTCATTAATAAGTTATATGGCATCTACAAAGGCAATCAACCCCAACAAGAACATTAAGGAATGAATCAAATAATCAATTTCCTCATTAAAACTACAACGTTGCATAGAACTTTCGTAACAGAGCGCCCCCAACTTATATTGCCATGGGATCTCATATCAAACGAGAGAATATCTATGGAACAACTTTCGTCTTTGCGCATGTTGCCATGGAAAAACTGTCCCTCTAATCCATCTTAATGTACCCGTCGAATTAACAATCTTTGTACACCCGCATCAATCCATTTCAATAAATAAACCCTAATATTCATTGATATGAATCTAGAATATTTATAAAAAAAACAAAACAAAACAAAAAACCAACAACAATAAATACAAAAGAAGCCTCTTGTAAATTTCACCAAAGAAGAATTTATTAAAGCAAAATAAAAACAGAAATCTATGAACAAAAAATCGAAACTAAATCTCTGTAACAAGAAAAAACCCGGGGCTTTCATTGATCGAAAATTCAAGGATGGAGACTAGGGTTTTTTCAAGAGAGAAAAGAAGGAGAAGAAAGGCGAGTACTTCGTCATGCGTCAAACTCGTGTATAATTTAAACTAAATGATTTTTTTTATCTTTTAGAATAGAATGTATATATATATAATATAAATATATTATATTTTATAAATTTAATATAAAATATTAAAACACAAGCTAATGAGAGAGAGAAAGTTGAGTCGCTTGTTGTTTAGTAAAGATATTAGAAGATTCGACTCGGTAACACACATCATTATCTCCGAATAAAGATTTTTTGCACTGATTAAGGTCGAACCCAAAGGTATACTTCATATTTGATGTACAATATACTCTAAACTCAAATGTCAACTTAGTGACAAAGAAAATACAGTTGTATTTAATTGCACCCTACATAGTACTTTCAAACTAGTAAAATCATTGACCAGTCTAATTCATATGTTTTTTCCAACACCTTTTCAAGGTAAACTACTAAAATGTCCCTAACAATCATCCTCCATTCAATTTCGAAGAGTAATTTTGACAATGCTCGTTGTAAAAAATGCACGTTCACATGTGGCCGAAAATCATCCTCCATTCAACTAGGGTACAATCAAAGTAACTCATGAATAATACATTAATACAAGTAATTTTATTTAATAAAATTCACAGCAAGAAGAAATGAAAAACAACTGCTTTTAAGAAAAATCGAATCCTAAACCGTGTAAATAACAAATAACAGCACTAATCACTTGGCCAATAGAATTTCTAGGATATAAAAGTGAGTTAATTGATATATATTGTAAAAATCTGCAAGGATCTAATACACAAATTTAAGGGCCCGAGGACCACCCCCCCCCCCCCCCCCCCCCCCCCCTCCCCCCAAACACTTCGCCACTACAAATATCAAATAGTCAAATATTAACTTTTAAATCCAAAAGTGTAATAAAGCTAACTTAAGAAAAATAATTTACTAAACTATTTTTGCTACCTAGCACTACTTTATGCCATTTTTGTCAATTCTATTACCCCAATGTTATTGAAAACATTTGGATTTTATTTCTAATAATCCTATTAACCTAATCGTGTTTTTTAATAAGTCGCATTATCTTTTGATTGAGTTCTGATCATCAAGATATCACCAGGATTTTGTTTTGGGTTAGTACCAAAAAAATTATTCGTTTCGAGTTTTCCGCTAATTATCTCAAATTCATTACAAAATTTGTTTTGTAAAATATTTTTGCTACCAATGTTTTGTTCATTTTTTCTATCTTAAAAAACACAAAACTAGAAACTACTACAGGGGCAGACAACCCTAAGCATTTGACTTCAATCCAATGTGAATTGTCTTAAATTGACCTGTCTTATTATCTTATTAGATCTTTTTTTTTATGCTAAAATTCACAGGACAGAGATGAGATTCAATCCATAAATTCTAAAATCACAAAAAAAAAAAAATCTACCCAACTAAGCTGTTCCTCACTCTCGATTTGATTATCATAATTAAGTTAGGGGTTTCCACCGGGTGTTCGTTTGCATTTGTACCAAATTAAACAAAACCTGGATGAAAAATTCTTAGCTGTATAAGTACTTCTCTCCTCAAATAAACAATGATCAATTGATCACTATTCATATGACAGGACATTAATTTCGGGACCATTAATTTTCGGGCCAAAAGTCACTCTCTTACATCATGCACATAATTGTGTTGACTTTTGACAAGACGGGGTGGAGTTGTGGTCTTACATATGCACTTGCATTTCTCCAAGGATACACACATGTCAAATACTACAGCACTCTGGAGTATATTTCAGAATATATTTTCTATATTATTTATTTTTTAACATGTAAGATTTATTTTTCATTGGATAATATTCGTTTTTCAATAAATAATATTTTAAACAATAAACTCAACATTTATTTGTTAAAATTTCTTATTAAATACTTTATACATCAAATTCATGCAAAGTAACTAATATTTTCTTTTGAACATTACATATTTATAACTAAAACTATGAATTTTTTCTCTGACTATTGATTTTCTTTACTAATTGAACCCTCTAGTTTTCGCTAAGAATGAACGAGCAATATCATGTCAACACCAATATATGGTGTGTTTTGAACAATAACATTTATTTCCAATACATATTCATGTAATATTATACACATATATATATGCTTAAAGTTTCAAATTGTGATACTCACTTTTCAATGAGTGATATTCAGTTTTGAATATGCAATATTCATTTCTTAATATATACAAGCAATATTTTTATTCATTCATGGAAATGCCATTGTTCACGGATACATCAAACATATTATAAGACACTTATTCTAATAATGCCATGGCAGAGCTAGGACTGTCTTGTGTTGCACCACAAATGACGAAACCAAAAATGTCAGCATGCAGCAAAAGTTCAATCCTTTCAAGTGTTGGTTAATTAAGTACACTAAACGCGACATTATGGCGGTATTCTATTTAAAAATGATGTATAAAGCCATGAAAGAAAGGGAGAGAAACTAACTAGAAAAACTGATAAAATAAAATGAGCCCAAAATATTGGTCAATCAGATGATTCAATCCAAATTTACTCAAAAAAGAAATTAAAAAAAAAAAAAATCCAAATTATAATTTTATAAATGAACAAACATATGAAGTAACACTTTAATAAAGCAAGTGGTTATGAAAAGCAATTGAAAGAAGCAAAAATTGATGAAAAGCTAAATTTAAAAAAAACTATAAAAAATAGAAAAATTGGCGTGACAAGACTTGACTACACACCCAATACATATCCCAACAAATATCCACTGACTACCAATGCAAATAAAATTGCTGTGCTATCATATATAACGGAGTTGCTGGGCAATGGTGGGTCACGTGACCCACCATGCATGGCTCCGCCACTGAACATGCATTACATTATTATATCAACGTTACTACTTCTTGTCAGGAATGAAGAAACTCTTTTAGACTTTTCACGAAGGAAGGCACAAAAAATAGAGGCTAATTAAAGGCTACAAGATAAATTTGATAAGATCAAACCACACGGAGTAGTAACTAACGCATTTCCTCGACTTTAAATGAATGTTAATTAAGGTTATTTCGTCTAAAATCAAATCAAATAAACAAGCCTTAATATTTTAAGTACTGTTGAATGAATATTCATTTACAAAATAATATTACATCTAAAAAGTGAATATTACCTTGTAAAAAAAAATATTAAACATAGTATATTCTAAAATATACTGTGGTATATATATAACTATTGATGGCAATAGCTTACGTACCTTTGTTGGTCACGTAACATGCAAGATGCAAACCCAATTATGCAACTCACTAGGTGTGTTCTTTGGTTTAAAAAAAAAAAAAAAAAAACTTCTGTTTACTCCATGACAATTATTTCTCAAATAAGTTTCAATTTATTAACGAGTACGTTCCAATAAGTCTAATCTATTCTAAAATCTTTATATGTTCTAATTCATTTTATTCCAATATATTATTTAGTTACGATCAAGTTTAATCTATTCTATTCCATCTCAATGAATTCGAATAAATCTATTTCTTTTTGTTCCTCTATTAATCCGCGAAAAGATCGATGTACTTTATTTTAAAAAAGTTTAAAGAGTATATCAAACAAACAAATAGCAAATAAACAAAAAATAATAATTTAATCAAAACCTTACAAGGTAGAACTACGACTAACCTAGGTTGCACAAAAGCAAATACCGGTACGCGCACGAACACAGAATGGGTACGAAAAACACGTTAAAATACTAAGGATATTGGTACGTTAAAAAACAATAAGAAAATTATAATTTCCACATAATTTCAATAGAATATAGAGACAAATTCAATTTGATGATGATAATACGTTTATTAAACTTAAAGATTATTTAACCTAAAAATCATAACATTATAGCAGGAAAAATTACTCAAAAGCTATGAGGTACTCGAGTGAAACTCATCAAGAGCGCGTTTTCTATGCAGCATGCCGCACAAGAACCGAAGCATGCGACACAAAACAACATTTAATATCTGACAGCGTTAGAAAACCAAAAAAAAACGCACCCAAACGCGTGAAAAACAAAACACACCAACACAAAAATGGGAGAACTCGGCCTACCCTTTTCCTTCTCCTTCCTCCTTCAACATTTATTGAATTCTGGATTTTTTCATAGAATTCTGCATGCTTTCAAGAATTTTCTAAACATATATTAATTTAAAAAACTAATTAATTTCAAGTTCAACATCAGTTTAAAGCCTAATTTCATTAAAAAAGTTAAGTAACCCCTTCAGCAAATACTAAAAACCCTTGAAAAATTTAAATAACCCCTGAAAAATTTAAGTAACCCCTGAAAAAGTTAAGTAACCTCTTCATCACCAAAGACTAGTAACTCTTGAATCAGTTTGAATCAGTTTAGTAATCCCAGAAAAAGTTAAGTAACCTCTTCAACAAAAGTTTGTAACCCTTAAAAAAGTTAAGTAACCCCCTTCAACAAAAATTCGTAACCCTAGAAATTGTTAAGTAACCCCTTCAACATATTGATAGTATTCTAGAAAAGTAACCCTAAAAAGTAAAGTAACTCCTTCAACTAAGTTTAATACCCCTTCAATAAAATTAGTAACCTACAAGAAAAATTAACCCCCCCCCCCCAAAAAAATAAAAATTAATAAATAAAAATCTCAATTGTAAAATAGAGCAAAATTACTTCTACAACATCTCATCAAACATAAACATTTACATAATTTTTTTTTAATACACCCATCATAAAATTGATGAAAAGACAATTTGATGACAATAAATTTAAAATATGGAATTTTCAAGGCTACCCAACATCTTTGGCCTCTTTCAAGATCTTGATTTTTGGAAAATTTTGAGCTAAAAAAAATGATGAAAAGAGATAAAGATCATTCAAACTCAAAGCAACAAAAAAAATTTTTTTCATGAAATTATAGAGTAAAAAGAGGAGATTGAAATAATGGAGGTGGAGAAGAAGATAGGTAAACGCTGGGTGAGATAAACGAAGACAAAAAGATATTGAAATAAAAAATATAAAAAAAGAAAGGGAGAGGCTTACCGCATTTAGAGCATTTGGACTTATATTCATTGGGCCTGCCACCCTATTTTTATCATGCGGTAGGCCGCATATAAGACCCATCTAAACGATTTAGATACCATGCTGGCCCGTACGTTTGAATCTGTTAAGAGTTGGTAATGTATGTAGTTATAACTAGGGGTGTTAATTTGGGTTAGAATCCGTTGGACATTGAACTATCCTTGGTTGAAACTGAAGTGAAAGTGATTTGTAATCTAAAAATGGCTTGAACTGAAAGTGTTCTAAACTGTTATTGACCGCTAGAACAATGAATTGAATTGAATTGAACCTGAACTGAAAAGAGCTTAAACTGAAATTGATTTGTACAAAACCCGAAAAACACCAACCAAACTAAATTGAACTGAACATCACAACCCGTTCGTTCAATTGATCAGACCTAACCCGAACCGATTGAAAGTGAATTAAAATGACATAAATCCAATGGTATGTAAAAATAAATTTCTACTTTGGCCCTGTTCTTTTGGATTGAAACGAACAGAGCTGAACTGAAAAGAAAGGAGCTGAACTGAACAGAATTAGACTGAACTGAAGTGGACTGAAATGAAATGGTTTATTATGGAGATGAGCTAAATTGAACTGAACATGTGAAGTGGACTAATAGAACTGAATAGACTGAACTGAACTAAAATACCAAAAAATAAGTCCAAAAAACAGGGCCTTTATTTTTGTTTTTATTTAAAATTTAATAAGTTCTTTTAAAATAACTATTTTGACACATTGTCATTAGAATGTGAACAACAATGAGAGATTTCAAATATACTCCTTAAAAAATATTAATTAACGTTTATTTTGAGTTCAATTACATCAAACCCCACCTATTTTCTAATTCCCATATGTGATAAACCTAAAATATATTTTAAAATTTCACAAGGATTTCATCACATAATTTTTAAATTTCACTCAAGTAACAAAAATGTTTACGAGAATCTTAAATAGCCCGATAGTAACCCAAAACAAGACCGCAACATCTCTCTAAGTTAGTTTTACTTGACCCGTTTAGATTGAACAAAGTTGATCTGACCAAAATGGTCCGAGACTGAACTGAATTGTTCCCAAACTTAGAACAAACTGTTTTGACATGCTCCCGAAGAACTTGAACTAAAGAAAAGACCGGAGTTAACCTGAATTGAAATGACTCAAACCTGATTGGATTAACCCAAACCTGCACCTCTAACCCGATTGACATCCCTAGTTGTACTTGTAAGTCGTTTAGAGTGTATTCACAATCATGTAAGCTTGTCAAAAGTTTGTCAACTATAGTAGTCTTAGGCTGATATTAGAAAAATGTTTTACAATTTATCACCCTCACATAACAATCTATGGGTGTTGAATTGTGATACGATTTCAGCCTCTCCAAATTAATTTTTTTTTGTTGATGTTTGGAAGTGTGTATTATACCAATGTCGATGGATATTTTTTTGAATCATCCTCAATCTTGTAATGGTAGCCCTAATAAATTGATGACTTAAGCTTATATCATCTTAATTAATTTATGGTTGTGCTAATTGAAAAGTAGGCCTTGATTAATTATATCATTAAAAGAAAATTTCAATTTTTGTTATAAAATACATTACACATTATTAAGCTTAATTATCTTTCACAAAAAAAAATAAAAAAATAAAAATATAAGTTTTATTTTGTTATTTTTTTAGTATAACCAAATAAAGTAGTACTCCGTATTATTATTACATCAGATTTTAGACCATTTGTTACCATTAATTGGCCTATTTGTGTAGTTTTTACTGTAGAATTTGTTAAATATTTAATAATGCTAAGACAATAATAAATAAAATTCGATTAATGTATGATTTTGTTAGAGGTTTCAATATTATTTCCATTTTAAACTATGCATTCAATATCGTAGGCCTTCAAAATTTTTGAATGCATAACTTAAAATAGAAATAATTTTGAAATTATGAAAATCATAAGTAAATCAACATATAATAAAAAAAGGGAAAAGAAACTTGAAACGGCTTGTGAGGAGATTCAAACCCCAACACATCTTATATACCAAGTAAATATGTGGCAACATCACAAGTTGCTGAGCTATGTTATCATTAGTAATATTAATTGTACTACCTCCATTTCATATTAATTGCCACACTTGAATACATTGGTATATTTAAACTAAACTATTTCCAACTTTTGGGCCCTTCTCATTTGGGGCCTGTGCCATACTTTTGCACACCCTCATATACAAGCTTTGTGTCAATGTGGATTATTTTGGATGTGTATGTGCAACTGTATAAGAAATATGTGTGTTGCGATTAAATAAATGGACGTGTAGCAAACGCTACAAAATATAGCACAATAAAAGGGTGTTGTACAAAAAACTTGCAATACATACTCGGTTTGTCGTCAGCTATTAATCTAAACTCGATCTATTGTACACAGGAGGTGAATGGGGAAAGTTCAACATGATTGAGCAGAACTACGCTTACTAGCAAACGCTCTTCAAGATGTTACCAACAAAAGATTTGTTCTCCTTTCAGAAACATCATTCCTCTCTTCAACTTCTTTACCATTTATTCATACCTCATCAATTCCACCCAAAGCTACGTCGAATCATACGACAAAAGCGGCCCAACAGCTAGGGGTCGATACAAGCATATCCTAAGTCCGAACATCAAAGTCCGTGATTGGCGAAAGGGATCACATGGTTTGAGCTATACCGAGAAATGGCCATAGAAACCTTGTCTGATCAACGATATTTCTTATCATTTAAAAATGGGTGCAAAGATTCAGCTTGTTATGCTGATGAGCATTACTTGCCTACTTGGACAAACATTAACTCGAAAGGCCGAAACTCTAACGTAGCATAACATGGGTTGATTGGTCCAAGGGTGGATGTCACCCTGCTAAGTACAGAAGAATGCATATCACATTTGATTTTTTGAAGAGGTTAAGAAGTGAAAGAAATGTCATATATGGGATGGAACCACATTTGCTACTTATTTGCAAGAAAGTTTTTGCCTTCAACTTTGGATAGACTACTAGGTTTTCTTCTACAGTAATGAACTTTTAATTATGTAACCTTATCAATTAGGGTCCATATACATACACACATATATATAAAACATCTTTTATTAATTTATTTTTTCGATAAATTTTCATTGTACTTAAAATAATAATTTTACCGGGTTTCGACCGATAAATAGTCATGTAAAAGTCTCATTAAATTTTATAAAACTGAGTAACGTAGTGGTGTTGATTTTTGGTTCTCTAAAAGAAAGAAAATTTTTTTACTGAATGAATATTACGTAACATTAATATGCTTATATGTTGCCATATTGACTGGGGCGAAGCCAGGAAAAAATATTTAAGGGGCCAGATACACGAAGTCGAGAAAATAACTATGAAAAAAAACATAAAGAATATTTTATTGAAATAAAAAGCTCTAGTTTAACTAAGTAATAGTCTCCACCACACCTTGAATATAATCCATCTCTATCACTTAGTTGAGCTCTTCTTTTTTTTCATGAAATAAAAGTCATCAATTATTGAATCTATTTTGAACTTGCTAGCAATCTCTTTCTCAATATAAACAAGCAAGTAATCCGAAAGATATTCATCATCCATCCTGTATCGAAGGGTTGTCTTGACAATTTTCATTGATGAGAGCTCTTTCTGTAGTTGCTGTGCTAACAGGAAGGGTCAAAACTAGTCAATCAATCTATCAACCAAAAGATACATAATTGATTTTCTTTCTCCACCAAACTTCTACATAAATCTGCTATGGTAGTAAGACTTTTCATATTAGGATGATAGGAACATCATAGAGTAAATTGATCAAGTTCGTTCTTAATCAGATATCTCTTGTTGAGAAAAGTCTTGAGGATGTATTTCTCTACAAGAAGCAAATGTTTTCCACGTGAAGTCTTTGTAACCATCCACAGGACTCAAAGATGCACTTAAGATAAGTAACTCTGTTGTTTGCTTGTTCACTAAACCTGCTATTCAGTTCTTGCAATTGTTGATCTATGGTTGCAGTAAACACATTGACCCGATAGTGTGCTCAACAGTTTATACATCATTTTTACGCCGAGATCGAAATCTCATAATAATAAGCATTCATATCCAATACTTGAGGGAGTCAAAGATATTGCAAAAAGAGTTTACCTTTTGTAGAAGACCTTCCCAACCATCATCACTAAACTTTTGAATCAAAGACTTGTTCCACCAACTAAATGCATAGCGTTTAAAATGTCACTTGACTTTTCTGCAAAGCTCACAAATCCTTGTAAGTCTCATAAGTTCTTCCATCAAATGTAAAATAATACAAAATCAAATTAAATGACAATTACTTTTGAGAGCAATTTAGCATCCTCGCGTTGAGAATATGTTGCTCGATGATCAATGGCTATTTTTTCAAGATTGTACGAGTTGCATTGAACATTCTTATAACACTGCAATAACTTATAATGATAACTCCATCTAGTTTCCCCCATGATGCTGTAAATTGCCAATTTGGTTCAATCCCTTTCCAGTCTCAACCTCTTCAATTTCAATTATATTCCTAATTCTGCAACTTGTATTTTTTGTAATTCATCATGACGCTTGGCCGAAGAGCTAACAATGTTCACTATTAAGTTAAGATCTTTGAAAAAAATGATGAACCTCGGCACTTCTCTTGCAGCAACAAACGAGTTATTTGTAGTTGGTGTGCTAAACAATCACATAACGACAATCTTTCAAAAATAATGCTTGTAAACCATTCCATTCACTCCTCATATTACAGCTCCATCATCACCTTGTCCTCTCATTTTTTGAATGCTCAACTCATTAATTATTAGATAAAATAGTAGAAGTTTCCCTCTTAGGGTTTGGGATGTTGTTCCTTAGCATTAACTAGCTCCAAAAATCTCTCACATAAAATCCATATTCATCAACAAATCTTCACATAGCCATCTATTCTCTTTTAGATATGTCTTGAGATTCATCAACAATTATGCAAATTTCCCTGCGAATTTCTTTTTGCACTTTTCTAGCAAAGACATGTAAATTCTCTTTTTGAATGTCAGAAGTGTATATTTACATTTGCGGGGCATTTTCAACACAAACATCTTCAAATCTTTTCTATATGATGCTAAAAGTTTTAACATCTCTAGAAGTTCCCTTGATTTTTTGAATTTATACTTTCATCATGACCTCTAAATGCACACATTTCGAAATGTAAGCCCACCGTACTACATCTATGGAAGCTTTAATCCTTTTACTATTATCTTCAATCGTTTTGGAGTTGCCTTTCATATACATGATCAGTTTTTTCCTTAGTATTCTGCAAATTATTCCAACATAAAACTGAATATCCATGGGCTGAGTTGTGTCTTTTCCAGCAGAACAATCTTTTCCTCCAATCTTTTTTCCAATTTTGAAATCCTTGTACAGTGAAAGCATCTTTCCCAACTTTTCCAATAGGCCTTTCCAAAAGGACAGGAGAAACAATAAGAAGAGTTGGTAAAAGGTGAATACTCTAGCCAAGGATATTTTAAACCCATAGCTTGAACAACGTTGATGATCGTTCTACCAGAAGAAGGAAAATTAGTTAGAGAAATTTGATATGGCCGTAATTGATGTTTGCCCTCACAATTTCTTCTGTTTTCAGGAGGATAACTACTAATTGGCTTTCTTAAAACAGGATCACGCATTATAGTAGTGCTACTAACAATAATTGTAGATTCACTCTCAGGATTAGTAAGGTGTTCATTGGGAATTTGACTGAGTACCCATATTAATATCAATTTTTGATCCAATATCCTAATTAGGATTTGTGTTATCCTCATTAACATTGTGTCATTACACTGTTTGAGCAGTAGGATTAACTTTTGCAAGTGTGAGTAAATTGTTTTCCCTCTTTATTTTGACCTAAAAATTGGGTTATCAATCAAAATTTTAGTAATTTAGAACAATTAGTTCAACATAATAGAATAAACTAAAAATTTGAAAGTAACTTGTACAAATCAATAACTAATATAACAATTAACAGTAAAATAATAATAATGTTGATTTTTTTTTTTCATACTTATACTATAATCAACAATTAACAAGTAAAAAAAAAGAAATTGAACCTTGTAATATTATAATATTGAAAACAATCAAAAAAGAAAAATAGAAACAATAGGAATACTGGTACGAAGTAGTGTAGTGTATGTAAATAGTAGTAGTGAATTACCTTGATTTTGTCCTTTGTGCATTGTGACTTTGTGAATTGTGTTGGTATTGTGATAGGTATAAGGAAGAAGGGAATCCTTGATTGATAATTGCAGCAGGCGGTAGAATACATAAACAAAACTCCCTATTTACGAAGTGGTTTGATAATTTAAAAGTAAAGTAATGTTTAATATTTTTTTTTTTATTTTTGATTGGGCCTAAATATGAGTAGGTAACTCTAACAATAAGTAGTTCACAGTTAAAACTGAGTGTGACTTCCTTTTACCCCTATTTTTAAAAATTAAATAACCTACTGATGAAATTTTTTTTTTGGGGATCTAAGGAAGGCCATGGCCCCCACTACTCCCCCCCTCCCCCCCCCCCCCCCTGCATATTGATTCCTGAGCCTAATGACATTATCTCAAATTCCCCTGACGACAACGTGTACGGTGTACCCGGTATCCCTATTCAACCCTTCAGGATATATTTCGTTGGAGTGGATTATTGATTCTCAAATCCTGACAAACACATTTAGTGTTATACATAGTAGGTAGAAATGTTACACTTATCTGCTGAAGTGTGAAATCGTGAATAGTAAAAATAGATAATTGTCGTTTCATGGTGGACCACTGTTCTAAAAGACGATTCCGCGCTACCTCCAAGATTTGCACGCGTCATATTTAAGTGCACTCACAAACACTAAACTCAAACTATTGCCCAAAACCTAAAGGATATTTTACAACTAGTAACAAACACCTATTGAGGCGCTTATTAGACGCGCAACCCAAAAAAGTGCTAATTTAATTAAATACGCTCAATGTAGAAGTCATAACAAAGCGCTGCAGATAAGTGTTGGTAAAGGACAAAATAAACCCCCACTTATTTTTTTAAAAAATCCAAATTCCCACTTCCATTACAAAAAAAAAAAAGAAAATCCCCTTCTTCCAGCAGCGCTGCAGCAGTTTCTTCCATCTCTCAACCGAAATCCTAATCAAACAAAAACCTAATCAAGATCCCTCTCTCAATCTCTATATTCCTCATCCTCTACGTGAAATTGCAATAGAGCTCTCCAGACATTTGTAATTCGTGGTCTTTAGGCAAAATTCGAATTCGATCAAAGCC
>PYUH01001143.1:315531-326739 GCA_016808085.1 Suaeda aralocaspica | reverse complement strand
CCCCCCCCACCCCAAAACTTCGCCACTACAAAATACAAATAGTCAAATATTAACTTTTAAATACCAAAAGTTGAATAAAGCTAACTTAAGAAAAAATAATTTACTAAACTATTTTTGCTACCTAGCACTACCTTATGCCGAGTTTTGTCAATTCTATTACCCCAATTGTTAATTGAAATACATTTGATTTTATTTCTAAATAAAACCTATTAACCTAATGTTTTTTAATAAGTCTGCATTAATCGTTTGATTGAGTTCTGATCATCAAGATATCACCAGGATTTTGTTTTGGGTTAGTACCAAAAAAAATTATTCGTTTCGAGTTTTCCGCTTAATTATCTCAAATTCATTACAAAATTTGTTTTGTAAAATAGTTTTGCTACACATGTTTTGTTCTATTTTTCTATCTTAAAAATAAACACAAAACTAGAAACTACTACAGGGGCAGGACAACCCCTAAGCATTTGACTTCAATCCAATGTGAATTGTCTTAAATTGACCTGTCTTATTATCTTATTAGATCTTTTTTTTTATGCTAAAATTCACAAGGACAGGATGAGATTCAATCCCATAAATTTCTAAAATCACAAAAAAAAAAAAAATCTACCCAACTAAGCTGTTCCTCACTCTCGATTTGATTATCATAATTAAGTTAGGGGTTTCCACCCGAGTGTTCGTTTGCATTTGTACCAAATTAAACAAAACCTGGATGAAAAATTCTTAGCTGTATAAGTACTTCTCTCCTCAAATAAACAATGATCAATTGATCACTATTCATATGACAGGACATTAATTTTCGGGACCATTAATTTTCGGGCCCAAAAGTCCACTCTCTTACCATCATGCACATAATTTGTGTTGACTTTTGACAAGACGGGTGGTGGAGTTGTGGTCTTACATATGCACTTGCATTTCTCCAAGGATACAAATCATGTCAAATACTACATGCACTCTGGAGTATATTTCAGAATATATTTTCTATATTATTTATTTTTTAACATGTAAGATTTATTTTTCATTGGATAATATTCGTTTTTCAATAAATAATATTTTTAAACAATAAACTCAACATTTATTTGTTAAAATTTTCTTATTAAATACTTTATACATCAAATTCATGCAAAGTAACTAATATTTTTCTTTGAACATTACATATTTATAACTAAAACTATGAATTTTTTCTCTGACTATTGATTTTCTTTACTAATTGAACCCTCTAGTTTTCGCTAAGAATGAACGAGCAATATTCAATGTCAACACCAATATATGGTGTGTTTTGAACAATAAACATTTATTTCCAATACATGATATTCATGTAATATTATACACATATATATATATGCTTAAAAGTTTCAAATTGTGATACTCACTTTTCAATGAGTGATATTCAGTTTTGAATATGCAATATTCATTTCTTAATATATACAAGCAATATTTTTATTCATTCATGGAAATGCCATTGTTCACGGATACATCAAACATATTATAAGACACTTATTCTAATATAACATGCACAGTGGCAGAGCTAGGATCTCCGAGATGGTGGGTCACCATCAAATTACGAAAGTACCCTCATAAAATTTTGGTCTAGTTTTCATGTCTATTTCATAAATGTTTTCAATCCAAAATTTATTGTATTAAAAATTAATAAACGAACAAACATATGAAGTATACACTTTAATCAAATGGAATTGGGGTATATGATGGTGCCATTGAATTAGAAAGGGGTAATAATGTAAAAGCTAAACTGAGAAAGAATACTATAAAATATGAAAAGGTTGAGTGCTCCCAAAATAATTTTGGTCTAATTCATAGATGATTTCAATCCAAAATTTATTCCCTCAAAAAAAGAAATTAAAAAAATTAAAAAAATCCAAATTTTAATGTATTAAAATTTTTATAAATGAACAAACATATGAAGTATACACTTTAACTAAATGCAAGTGGGGTATATGAAAATGCAATTAAATTAGAAAAGTGCAAAAATTGAATTGAAAAGGCTAAATTTTAAAAGAAAACTATAAAAATATGAAAAATTTGGCTTGGACAAGACTTGATCTACACACCTTCAATACATATCCCAACAAATTATCCACTAGACTACCAATGCATAATAATAATTTGCTTGTGCTATCATATATATAACGGAGTTTTGCTGGGCAATGGTGGGTCACGTGACCCACCATGCATGGCTCCGCCACTGAACATGCATTACATTATTAATAATCATACGTTACTACTTCTTGTTCAGGAATGAAGAAACTTCTTTTTAGACTTTTTCACGAAGGAAAAGGCAACAAAAAAATAGAGGCTAATTAAAGGTCTACAAGATAAATTTGATAATAAGATCAAACCTACTACGGAGTAGTAACTAACGCATTTCCTCGACTTTAAATGAATGATTAATTTAAGGTTATTTCGTCTAAAATCAAATCAAAATAAACAAGCCTTAATATTTTAAGTACTGTTGAATGAATATTACATTTAACAAAATAAATATTACATCTAAAAAAGTGAATATTACCTTGTAAAAAAAAATATTAGACATAGTATATTCTAAAATATACTGTGGGTATATAGTATAACTATTGATGAGCAATAGCTTACGTACCTTTGTTGGTCACGTAACATGCAAGATGCAAACCCAATTATGCAACTCACTAGGTGTGTTCATTTGGTTTAAAAAAAAAAAAAAAAAAACTTCTGTTTACTCCATGACAATTATTTCTCAAATAAGTTTCAATTTATTTTAACGAGTACGTTCCAATAAGTCTAATCTATTCTAAAATCTTTAATATGTTCTAATTCATTTTATTCCAATATATTATTTAGTTACGATCAAGTTTAATCTATTCTATTCCATCTCAATGAATTCGAATAAAATCTATTTTCTTTTTGTTCCTCTATTAATCCGCGAAAAGATCGAATGTACCTTTATTTTAAAAAAGTTTAAAGAGTATATCAAGAACAAGACAAATAAGCAAATAAACAAAAAAATAATAATTTAATCAAAACCTTACAAAGGTAGAACTACGACTAACCTAGGTTGCACAAAAGCAAATACCGGTACGCGCACGAACACAGAATGGGTACGGAAAAACATCGTTGAAAATACTAAGGATATTGGTACGTTAAAAAACAATAAGAAAATATATAAATTTCCACATAATTTCAATAGAATATAGAGACAAATATCAAATTTGATGATGATAATACGGTTATTAAACTTAAAGATTATTTAACCTAAAAATCATAAACAATTATAGCAGGAAAAATTACTCAAAAGCTATGAGGTACTCGAGTGAAACTCATCAAGAGCGCGTTTTCTATGCAGCATGCCGCACAAGAACCGAAGCATGCGGCACAAAACAACATTTAATATCTGACAGCGTTAGAAAACCAAAAAAAAAAAACGCACCCAAAGCGCGTGAAAAACAAAACACACGCACAACAAAAATGGGAGAAACTCGGCCTAACCTTTTCCTTCTCCTTCCTCCTTCAACATTTATTGAATTCTGGATTTTTTCATAGAATTCTGCATGCGTTTCAAGAAATTTTCTAAACAATATATTAATTTAAAAAACTAATTAATTTTCAAGTTCAACATCAGTATTAAAGCCTAATTTCATTAAAAAAGTTAAGTAACCCCTTCAGCAAATACTAGTAAAACCCTTGAAAAATTTAAATAACCCCTGAAAAATTTAAGTAACCCCTGAAAAAGTTAAGTAACCTCTTCATCAACAAAGACTAGTAACTCTTGAATCAGTTTGAATCAGTTTAGTAATCCCAGAAAAAGTTAAGTAACCTCTTCAACAAAAGTTTGTAACCCTTAAAAAAGTTAAGTAACCCCCTTCAACAAAAATTCGTAACCCTAGAAATTGTTAAGTAACCCCTTCAACATATTGATTAGTAATTCTAGAAAAGTAACCCCTAAAAAAGTAAAGTAACTCCTTCAACTAAGTTTAATAACCCCTTCAATAAAAATTAGTAACCTACAAGAAAAATTAACCCCCCCCCCCCAAAAAAAATAAAAATTAATAAATAAAAATCTCAAATTGTAAAATAGAGCAAAAATTACTTCGTACAACAATCTCATCAAACATAAACATTTACATAATTTTTTTTTTAATACACACATCATAAAATTGATGAAAAAGACAAATTTGATGACAATAAATTTAAAATAATGGAATTTTCAAGGCTACCCAACATCTTTGGCCTCTTTCAAGATCTTGATTTTTGGAAAATTTTGAGCTAAAAAAAATGATGAAAAAGAGATAAAGATCATTCAAAACTCAAAGCAAGCAAAAAAAATTTTTTTTCATGAAATTATAGAGTAGAAGAAGAGGAGATTGAAATAATGGAGGTGGAGAAGAAAGATAGGTAAACAGCTGGGTGAGATAAACGAAGACAAAAAGAATATTGAAATAAAAAAATAATAAAAAAAGAAAAAGGGAGAGGCTTACCGCATTTAGAGCATTTGGACTTATATATTCATTGGGCCTGCCACACTATTTTATATCATGCGGTAGGCCGCATATAAGACCCAATCTAAACGATTTAGATACCATGCTGGCCCGTACGTTTGAATCTGTTAAGAGTTGGTAATGTATGTAGTTATAACTAGGGGTGTTAATTTGGGTTAGAATCCGTTGACATTGAACTATCCTTGGTTGAAACTGAAGTGAAAGTGATTTGTAATCTAAAAATGGCTTGAACTGAAAGTGTTCTAAACTGTTATTGACCGCTAGAACAATGAATTGAATTGAATTGAACCTGAACTGAAAAGAGCTTAAACTGAAATTGATTTGTACAAAACCCGAAAAAACACCAACCAAACTAAATTGAACTGAACATCAAGCAACCCGTTCGTTCAATTGATCAGACCTAACCCGAACCGAATTGAAAGTGAATTAAAATGACATAAATCCCAATGGTATGTAAAAATAAATTTCTACTTTGGCCCTGTTCTTTTGGATTGAAACGGAACAGAGCTGAACTGAAAAGAAAGGAGCTGAACTGAACAGAATTAGACTGAACTGAAGTGGACTGAAATGAAATGGTAATTATTATGGAGATGAGCTAAATTGAACTGAACAGAATTGAAGTGGACTGAATAGAACTGAATAGAGCTGAACTGAACTGAAATACCAAAAAAATAAGTCCAAAAGAACAGGGCCTTTATTTTGTTTTTATTTAAAATTTAATAAGTTGCTTTTAAAAATAACTATTTTGACACATTGTACATTAGAATGTGAACAACAATGAGAGATTTCAAATATACTCCTTAAAAAATATTAATTAAACGTTTATTTTGAAGTTCAATTACATCAAACCCCACCTATTTTCTTAATTCCCATATTGTGATAAACCTAAAATATATTTTAAAATTTCACAAGGATGTTCATCACATAATTTTTAAATTTCACTCAAAGTAACAAAAATGTTTACGAGAATCTTAAATAGCCCGATAGTAACCCAAAACAAGACCGCAACATCTCTCTAAGTTAGTTTTACTTGACCCGTTTGAGATTGAACGAAAGTTGATCTGACCAAAATGGTCCGAGACTGAACTGAATTGTTCCCAAACTTAGAACAAACTGTTTTGACATGCTCCCGAAATGACTTGAAACTAAAGAAAAGACCGGAGTTAACCTGAATTGAAATGACTCAAACCTGATTGGATTAACCCAAACCTGCACCTCTAACCCGAATTGACATCCCTAGTTGTAACTTGTAAGTCGTTTAGAGTGTATTCACAATCATGTAAGCTTGTCAAAAGTTTGTCAACTATAGTAGTCTTAGGCTGAGATTTAGAAAAATGTTTTACAATTTATCACTCCCTCACATAACAATCTATGGGTGTTGAATTGTGAATACGATTTCAGCCTCTCCAAATTAATTTTTTTTTGTTGATGTTTGGAATTGGTGGATATATACCAATGTCGAGTGGATATTTTTTTTGAATCATCCTCAATCTTGTAATGGTAGCCCTAATAAATTGATGACTTAAGCTTATATCATCTTAATTAATTTATGGTTGTGCTAATTGAAAAGGTAGGCCTTGATTAATTATATCATTAAAAGAAAATTTCAATTTTTGTGTATAAAATACATTACACATTATTAAGCTTAATTATCTTTCACAAAAAAAATAAAAAAAATAAAAATATTAAGTTTTATTTTGTTATTTTTTTAGTATAACACAAATAAAGTAGTACTCCGTATTATTATTACATCAGATTTTAGACCATTTGTTACCATTAATTCGCCTATTTGTGTAGTTTTTACTGTAGAATTTGTTAAATATTTAATAATGCTAAGACAATAATAAATAAATATCGATTAATGTATGATTTTGTTAGAGGTTTCAATATTATTTCCATTTTAAACTATGCATTCAATATCGTAGGCCTTCAAAATTTTTGAATGCATAACTTAAAATAGAAATAATTTTGAAATTTATGAAAAAATCATAAGTAAATCAACGATATAATAAAAAAAGGGAAAAGAAACTTGAAACGGCTTGTGAGGAGATTCAAACCCCAACACATCTTATATACCAAGTAAATATGGTGCAACATCACAAGTTGCTGAGCTATGTTATCATTAGTATAATATTAATTGTACTACCTCCATTTCATATTAATTGCCACACTTGAATACATTGGTATTATATTAAACTAAACTATTTCCAACTTTTGGGCCCTTCTCATTTGGGGGCCTGTGCCATACTTTTTGCACACCCTCATATACAAGCTTGTGTGTCAATGTGGATTATTTTGGAGTGTATGTGCAACTGTATAAGAAATATGTAGTGTTGCGATTAAATAAATGGACGTGTAGCAAACGCTACAAAATATAGCACAATAAAAAGGGTGTTGTACAAAAAACTTGCAATAACATACTCGGTTTGTCGTCAGCTATTAATCTAAACTCGATCTATTGTACACAGGAGGTGAAATGGGGAAAGTTCAACATGATTGAGGCAGAACTACGCTTACTAGCAAACGCTCTTCAAGATGTTACCAACAAAAGATTTGTTCTCCTTTCAGAAACATGCATTCCTCTCTTCAACTTCTTTACCATTTATTCATACCTCATCAATTCCACCCAAAGCTACGTCGAATCATACGACAAAAGCGGCCCAACAGCTAGGGGTCGATACAAGCATATCCTAAGTCCGAACATCAAAGTCCGTGATTGGCGAAAGGGATCACAATGGTTTGAGCTATACCGAGAAATGGCCATAGAAACCTTGTCTGATCAACGATATTTCTTATCATTTAAAAATGGGTGCAAAGATTCAGCTTGTTATGCTGATGAGCATTACTTGCCTACTTGGACAAACATTAACTCGAAAGGCCGAAACTCTAATCGTAGCATAACATGGGTTGATTGGTCCAAGGGTGGATGTCACCCTGCTAAGTACAGAAGAATGCATATCACATTTGATTTTTTGAAGAGGTTAAGAAGTGGAAAGAAATGTCAATATAATGGGATGGAAACCAACATTTGCTACTTATTTGCAAGAAAGTTTTTGCCTTCAACTTTGGATAGACTACTTAGGTTTTCTTCTACAGTAATGAACTTTTAATTATGTAACCTTATCAATTAGGGTCCATATACATACACACACATATATATAAAAAGCATTCTTTAGTTAATTTATTTTTTCGATAAATTTTCATTGTACTTAAAATAATAAATTTTACCGGGTTTCGACCGATAAATAGTCATGTAAAAGTCTCATTAAATTTTATAAAACTTGAGTAACGTAGTGGTGTTGATTTTTGGTTCTCTAAAAGAAAGAAAATTTTTTTACTGAAATGAATATTACGTAACAGTAATATGCTTATATGTTGGCCATATTGACTGGGGCGAAGCCAGGAAAAAATATTTAAGGGGGCCAGATACACGAAGTCGAGAAAATAACTATGAAAAAAAAACATAAAGAATATTTTATTGAAATAAAAAGCTCTAGTTTAACTAAGTAATAAAGTCTCCAACCACACCTTGAATAAATAATCCATCTCTATCACTTAAGTTGAGCTCTTCTGTTTTTCATGAAATAAAAGTCATCAATTATTGAATCTATTTTGAACTTGCTAGCAATCTCTTTCTCAATATAAACAAGCAAGTAATCCGAAAGATATTCATCATCCATCCTGTATCGAAGGGTTGTCTTGACAATTTTCATTGATGAGAAAGCTCTTTCTGTAGTTGCTGTGCTAACAGGAAGGGTCAAAACTAGTCGAATCAATCTATCAACCAAAAGATACATAATTGATTTTCTTTTCTCCACCAAACTTCTACATAAATCTGCTATGGTAGTAAGACTTTTCATATTAGGATGATTAGGAACATCATAGAGTAAAATTGATCAAGTTCGTTCCTTAAATCAGATATCTCTTGTTGAGAAAAGTCTTGAGGATAGTATTTCTCTACAAGAAGACAAATGTTTTCCACGTTGAAGTCTTTGTAACCATCCACAGGACTCAAAGATGCACTTAAGATAAGTAACTCTGTTGTTTGCTTGTTCACTAAACCTGCTATTCAGTTCTTGCAATTGTTGATCTATGGTTGCAGTAAACACATTGACCCGATAGTGATGCTCAACAGTTATAACATCATTTTTACGCCGAGATCGAATAATCTCATAATAATAAGCATTCATATCCAATACTTGAGGGAGTCAAAGATATTGCAAAAAGAGTTTACCTTTTGTAGAAGACCTTCCCAACCATCATCACTAAACTTTTGAATCAAAGACTTTGTTCCACCAACTAAATGCATAGCGTTTAAAATGTCACGTGACTTATTCTGCAAAGCTCGACAAAGTCCATTTGTAAGTCTCATAAGTTCTTCCATCAAATGTAAAATAAATACAAAATCAAATTAAATGACAATTACTTTTTGAGAGCAGATTTAGCATCCTCGCGTTGAGAATATGTTGCTCGATGATCAATGGCTATTTTTTCAAGGATTGTACGAGTTGCATTGAACATTCTTATAACACTGCAAATAGACTTATAATGATAACTCCATCTAGTTTCCCCCATGATGCTGTAAATTGCCAATTTGGTTCAATCCCTTTCCAGTCTCAACCTCTTCAATTTCAATTATATTCTCTAATTCTGCAACTTGTATTTTTTGTAATTCATCATGACGCTTGGACGAAGAGCTAACAATGTTCACTATTAAGTTAAGATCTTTGAAAAAAATGATGAACCTCGGCTACTTCTCTTGCAGCAACAATACGAGTTAGTTGTAGTTGGTGTGCTAGACAATGCACATAACGACAATCTTTCAAAAATAATGCTTGTAAACCATTCCATTCACTCCTCATATTACTAGCTCCATCATCACCTTGTCCTCTCATGTTTTGAATGCTCAACTCATTAATTATTAGATAAAATAGTAGAAGTTTCCTCCTTAAGGGTTTGGGATGTTGTATCCTTAGCATTAACTAGCTCCAAAAATCTCTCACATAAAAATCCATATTCATCAACAAATCTTATCACAATAGCCATCTATTCTCTTTTAGATATGTCTTGAGATTCATCAACAATTATGCAAATTTCCCTGCGAATTTCTTTTTGCACTTTTCTAGCAAAGACATGTAAATTCTCTTTTTGAATGTCAGGAAGTGTATATTTAGCATTTTGCGGGGCATTTTCAAGCACAACATCATTCAAATCTTTTCTATATGATGCTAAAAGTTTTAACATCTCTAAGAAGTTCCCTTGATTTTTTGAATTTATACTTTCATCATGACCTCTAAATGCACAATTTCGAAATGTAAGCCACCGTACTACATCTATGGAAGCTTTAATCCTTTTACTATTATCTTCAATCTGTTTTGGAGTTGCCTTTTCATATACATGATCAGTTTTTCCTTTAGTATTCTGCAAATTATTCCAACATAAAACTGAATATCCATGGGCTGAGTTGGTGTCTTTTCCAGCAAGAACAATCTTTTCCTCCAATCTTTTTCCAATTTTGAAATCCTTGTACAGTGAAAGCATCTTTCCCAACTTTTCCCAATAGGTCCTTTCCAAAAAGGAAACATGAGAAACAATAAGAAGAGTTGGTAAAAGGTGAATACTCTAGCCAAGGATATTTCTTAAACCAACTAGCTTGGAATCAACGTTGATGATCAGTCTTACCAGAAGAAGGAAAATTAGTTAGAGAAATTTGATATGGCCCGTAATTGATGTTTGCCCTCACAATTTCTTCTTGTTTTTCAGGAGGATAACTACTAATTGGCTTTCGTAAAACAGGATCACGCATTATAGTAGTGCTACTAACAATAATTGTAGATTCAACTCTAGGATTTAGTGAAGGTTGTTCATTGGGAATTTGACTAGAAGTACCCATATTAATATCAATTTTTGATCCAATATCCTGATTAGGATTTGTGTTATCCTCATTAACATTTGTGTCATTAACATCTGTTTGAGCAGTAGGATTAACTTTTGCAAAGTGTGAGTAAATTGTTTTCCTCTTTATATTTGACCTAAAAATTGGGTTATCAATCAAAATTTTAAGTAATTTAGAACAATTAGTTCAACATAATAGAATAAACTAAAAATTTGAAAGTAACTTGTACAAATCAATAACTAAATAATAACAATTAACAAGTAAAATAATAATAATTGTTGATTTTTTTTTTTCATACTTACTAAATAATACTAACAATTAACAAGTAAAAAAAAAGAAATTGAACCTTGTAATATTATAATATATTGAAAACAATCAAAAAAGAAAAATAAGAAACAATAGGAAATCAGTGGTACGAAGTAGGTAGTAGTATAGTAAATAGTAGTAGTGAATTACCTTTGATTTTGTCCTTTGTGCAATTGTGACTTTGTGAATTGTGTTGGTGATTGTGATAGGTGATAAGGAAAGAAGGGAATCCTTGATTGATAATGTTGCAGCAGGCGGTAGAATACATAAACAAAACTCCCTATTTACGAAGTGGTTTGATAATTTAAAAGTAAAAGTAATGTTTAATATTTTTTTTTTTTATTTTTGATTGGGCCTAAATATGAGTAGGTAACTCTAACAATTAAGTAGTTCACAGTTAAAACTGAGTGTGACTTCCTTTTACCCGACTATTTTTAAAAATGTAAATAAGCCTACTGATGAAATTTTTTTTTTGGGGATCATAAGGAAGGCCATGGCCCCCACTACTCCCCCCCTCCC